>VWYI01032169.1:55427-109834 GCA_013399455.1 Anthoscopus minutus
AATTATTATAATTATTATATAGGATATAATATATATTATTATAATTATATAATTATATAAATATTGTTATATTCTCTTATTTAACTACAGATTTAGTTCCAGTTAGACTCAGTAAGTGTCTGCTGGTTTTCAAATCTTTGTCTCACACTACTGACCACCATGATTTCTTCTATTCTCTTGGGAGTAATTTCTCCTACACGTGGGGCAGTACTACAGCACTTCTCCGCACAGCAAAACAGAGTCTATGTTGCTAATGATCCTCAGGATTGATTAAGATTTCAGTATCCCTCATATGGAAAAATGGTCCTGGAAGGGAGAGTCAGCTTGTGCTGCCTGATGAAGCATCTGAACACAGCCCCTCATGACAGATGATGTTATACCCACTTCCATCGAGAATCCCTGGGGATTTTAATCTGTCTAATGGTTTACACCACATTTCACCAAAATTTTATGGGCCTAATCTGTCCACAATCAGTAGAGCACTTCAGCACATGCTTAGCCTGAAGCATGTGCTCAGGGCCATTAAAGTTAATGGTGCTTAGGCAGATTACAAAGTTAAATGTGTGTTAAAGGCCTCTCTGCAGCAATGTCTTTCAACGGCTTGCCCAAAACCAAACTTCATAAAATACAGCTAGGTTGAATTGCATAGTATTTTCACTGTGGCAAATTTGTTTGTCACAAATGGGGAAGTGTAAACCTCTGCCCTAAATACTTCTAGAAGACTGATTTATACATGGCACTAAAAATATTGTAGGAATAGAATAGATTAGCACAAGCTCTCTGCAGAGACACTATGTTTTCCTTGGGTTTTACAGAGTGCCTGGCATACTAGAGATGCCAGAGTTAACAAGTAGATATTAATAATAATTAAATACTTCTACTGAAAGAGTAAACACCAGTTCTTCATATCAAACAAATGTCAGCTAGACAAATATCAGCTAGAAGACAAATATCTGATAGATAAATATAAAGGTACTCAAATTTACTCTTTGAGAGTTAATAATTTTTTAAGATGGGACTGGCTCTACTTTGGATATTTTTTTACCCTTTACTCTGCCTCTTTGCAGTTTAAAATGTTTTTATCAGCCCAGAAGAGCTGTCTGCCTCAGTCACATCAACCAGCATACGTACAATGGCATCAGCACTCCTATTTTGCCATAGGAATACTGTAAACCAAGCCCAAGTGTCAGCAGAGCACAAGCTATAGACAATTAGTGTCTCTCCAGCTCACATCTGACTATTTCTCACAAAGTAATTCTTACACATTAATTTGCCACACTGAAAGTACACCACTATAGTGTTTTGGGGAGGAAACGTGATGTGGAAGCAAGCTGGCCAGCCATGAGATGCAAGCACTCCTTTTCTAACTCTTTGGTTTTCTGTTGCCAGCTCTTCTCAGCACAGCCATTGCCCACACCAGCCTAGCCCTTGGGAAATGCCCGTGGGAGGCAGCAGCACAGCACGTGGCAAGGACACCTTGAGCTTGTTCTTCACTTCCTTTCCTGCTGCATCACCTCGGACAAGTTGTGCCATGGCCTCACACCTCTGCTAAAAACCTTCTAAAAGGATTGAAACTATTGCAAGCCAGAGAAAAAAAATCTGGAGTTTAAAAAAAGACATGTCCCGGTCTTGCAGTCCCAGCAAAGCTCTCTTTGTTCCCTTTCTGATTTTAGCATATCCAAAGCATGTTTTCAAGCTCCTTTTACCACAGCCACAAGAGCTAGAAATTTGTTTCCAACCAAAAAAAAAAAAAAAAAAAAAAGAAAAAAAAGAAAAAAAGAAAAAAAGAAAAAAAAAAAAAGAAAGCAAAAAACCCCATAAAGCTAGGATTCCAACTTAATCAAAGCACTCTGGAGGCTGGAACAATAAAAATAACACGGGAAGTTTTGAGAGCCACCAGAGCAGCCAACATTGCTGTTGTGCCCCCGCCACCTCTAGCTGCCTGAAGAGACAAGTACAGGCACTCAGCCTTCTCAAGAGCCCAGAGACAGTCACACGTTTTGAGGAAAACAGGATTATTTTGACAAGAGCTGGCAGGAAGTAAAAGGTTCATACATGTGAGGAAGCCTGACTCTTCTATTTACAATAAACCAGCCCAGCGGCTCCCAGCCCAGCTCCTAAGGGCTGTCCAGGGCAAAGGTACAAAGAGGTTTTTTGGAAGCCTCAGTGTTCTCCATCTGCTTCCAGGCAACTGTCCTATATTTTCTCAACAGGATCCTCCCAGCTGAAACAAATGTCCCTGGCCAGAAATCAGGCACCCAATGACACCTCAGGGACCTGCCAGAAATGGGGCACACCCACCCACGCCTTCCCCCCTGCCAGGTTCCTGTCCATCGCTTTCCCCCTCTGAACAGTGTGGGGCTGCCCTGTCCACGCTGCTGGTATTGCAGGAGGGAGAGATTGCAGGATCACAAGCTCTGCCTCCCCAGCAGGGATATGAGCTGTGAGAAAGGGGCAGGGCTCTCTCCAAATGTGGATTTAGCCCATCACACTTTGCCTTCCACCATCCACACCGTCTTTAAAAGCTGTTTCACAAATACATTAGCATGTGGAAAGTTATCCTTAATAGAGTGTGTAAAGGGTTTTGGCACAGAAAAGGTGTGTGACAAAGTGCATTCCAAACCACAGTCCTGATAAAGTATTTAAGAACGTTTTCCAGTGGGAAAAGGGTGAAGAAAAAAAGTAAGACACTAAATGAAAAGACCTGAAGGAGTTTGCGAAGACAGATGAAACATGAAACACTACATGGAGCTGCCAAAGTTTCAAAAACTTTCAGGTATGATATATGAAATCAACCGAGTATGAGGTGCTTGAAATTACAGATGGATGCAGATCTTCGTGGACTCCAGACTTAACTCCAAGACTATTAAAACTCTGAACACTCAAGTGTACTTGACTGTCAACAAAGGTTTTATATAGTGTTGCAGTTTGCAGATCACCAGGGATTCAACTTTCCCAACTGAACACCTTAAGGCTTAAGGCTCAAGGGCTGCAGTCCACTATGCTTTAATGAGATGCAAACCTCAAAAACATGGAACATGCCTAGAAATAAATCACATTAGGGGAAGGTCCAGCTGAGCTGCTGAAACCATGATGTGTCACAAATTTAAGAATGAGATCCTTCTATGAACATTTAAGATGTTTGAATATGGCATCTGCTGATATGTTCATTCAGTGCATCAGGAGGTATTTCAGCAAGGCACAAACTGGGTGCTGCCACCCTACCTTAACCTCCTTTTCTGGAAAAGAGAAAGTTTAAACTTCCAGGAAAAGTTCCAGTGGAAAAGTTTAAACTCCCAGGAAAAACAATGGAGTGTCCCCAGATGGTGTGCTCAGAGATTTGATCTCGTGCCAAAGCACTTCTGCCCTGACTACAGGCCCAGTTTCACCTGAGGTATCTTCATTTATTGAAGACCTCTGAAAGGGATGAAATTATTAGGCTTAACAACATACCATGTTTCTCCATGCAAAAATCATGCTTAGAGTATCAAAGAAAGGGATTATCATCTATTAAACCAAGCAAAATTCCAGCCCAAAAATCAAGGAACATTTCAGAAAAGAAGGTGGTGCACAACAAGCACCATATGGTGCACATATCTGTGGTTTTTAGTGTGAACAAGCAGAGAGGTTTAGACCTCATTTACACCAGCTGAGACACTAGTTTTTGGATGTCAGGGAGTCTACCAAGGCAGGCTCTATCCTAATGACAAAAAAAAGCAAAATTAATGCAGATACAGTGTAGCCTTTTTTTAACAAATCCACCCATGCTCTTGGGAAATGGTGAAGCAGGAATCTCTCTCTCTTGTTGGTCTTAGATTTCAAATTTTTTTCCTTTTCTATCTGAACATATTAAAACCCTTCATAAATTGTAAATTCTTCTGTGGTAAATGATATGCTTAAAGCCAAAATAATAAAAGAATGAGACTATTTCTGCCCAGAGATATTTAAATATTGAATGCAAATTTCCTGATAAAAATCCTGAAGAATCACAACATAGTCTAGTGTACTATAAATTATGCTAAATCAAATAAATCAGACTATATCATCCCTGGTGGCTCCTACACAGTCTTTAAATATATTACCCACTCCTCATCAGTTCATTCCACTCAATAACCAGCTCTGTCTTCAGTCCCCAGGTCCACTTTAATTTGAACAATATATTAGCCTTTGCAGTATAAAGGAGAAAGAAACTTCAGCAAGAAGGCAGGCTGGCTTGCAAATGAATCTCCTATGGCAGCTCACTCAGACGTGTAGGATGGATGGCTATCCTGAGTGGTCCATGTCCCAAATGCAGCCAGGGCAATAAATCCTTCCCCAGCCAGCAGCTGGGAGCATGAGTGGTCCCTCCTCTGCCTCCCCAGTCCTCAGCCCCCCTCATCCCTTCCAAACAGAAAGGCTTGCAGCCTTTCCAGCTCCATTTACAGGGTGTAACTCATGGCAGACCTGGGAAGAAGAAAATCAGAAGATCAGCCTCCAGGGAGAGGAATCTCTCTTGGTGGGTCTCCCAGCATTGGGTGGCTATAGCCATCCTTGCATGGGAGGTGGCCCTGACTTGATACAGCCAGAGCCTCCATCCAGCAGCCCCAGAAATGATGGAATGTGAAGAGGATGGACCTGAGCACCATGTCTTATAAGCTGTCATTAGGAGGGTGGAAGAGGGCAACCAAAGGTAGCTGCTCTGAGGAGTCCTTAAAGCAGGGAGACCAAACCACCTGGTTCCTAACCAGGGTCCAGGCTAGTGTCCAAGCTGCCTGAGACAGAGGGTCACAAGCTGAAGCCTGATGGTGCTGAGCCAAGGCTTTGCTCAACCTTCTTCCCCAAAGAGCAAACAGCCCTGGGTCTAACATTGTAAAACATCTGGTAAGGCTATCAGGAGGGAGACTGCTGAGGATACAGTTTAACAGAGCTGCTGGGATTTTTTTTATTGCATTTATTTTCACAAATCATAACAATAAAAAAAAAAAAGTTGGAGTCCACTCAATTGAGTTAATGCTTTCGGAATTTTATTAATCAACATCTCAGCATTCATAAAAAAATGACACCTTTTAAAACCAGTGGAGAGAAACATTTCCAAATACTTCCAATCAAAAGAAATTATTTTAAAACTCACATTACATGTATTTTTAAACCAAACCCTCAGGGAGATGGGTGTGAACTCTGAATTATCCCAATTAACTCTAGTGCCAGAGATCAAGGCCAAAAATTGCAAAGTCAGCCCTAAGCTTTCCGAGTAGGTTGCTGAGGGTGCTACAATGTCGGCAAAGCTGCTGAGGTTTTTCATGCCCTGTACCTGGGTTTGCCCTGGAGCACTCTAAGAAGAGCTCCAGCATTATAACATGGAGAACAATGGTCTTGTGCAGAATAAAACAGCACAGCCTATGATAGTTCTGGTATTGACTAAATAAAATCTGCCTGGTGAGGAGAAATTGGATGCCAAATCATTTTAATGCCTTTAAAAAGATGTTTACTGACCAAGCAAATGCATTCCATTGTCTGGTCACACGTTAGTGTTCACTTAAGGACAGTAATTTCAGTTCTGAAATTCCATATTTCATGCCATGGTAGGACTGACTACCATTATTTTCACTGACAGTCTGTGGGTAAGTAAGGGGGCAGCACATTAATAGTGCAAGCAGCCCATTATTCCCTGTGAGTCCTCTCCTCCCTAACTCCAAATGCCACATAACAGACCATGTCTTGTGTCCTATTTAACCCAGAGATGAAGAAGGTAGTTTGTAAAATCTAAATCTGGTGCACCAAAACTGAATGCCCAAAACCAGGGTCATAAAGGAATTACTTCTAGGATGAACACAAAGGCAGTGAGCTATCTGGGAAGACACTAGAGTCTTTACCCTGGCTAGCTGCATTTAAGAAGCCGTTTACCCCCCTCTTTTTCCAACACTTAACTTTTCTTGTTTTCAGTCTTTTTTACCATGTTATCTGACTGAATTTCTCTTTTCTAAGAAGTTCACTCTCCTCATCGTCCCATGCTACTTTATCCCTTGAAATATCTGCTTGGCGCTACTCTCCCAGCCAAGGGAACTCATGAGAGTTCAACTTGTCCCTCTCTGGTAAGGATCACCATCTCTTGTCTTCCCCACTGTCTGGAAGGGGAAGGGTGGTGCAGACAGTAAGTTGGTATCAATGAAGTAGATGTGAACAAATAGATCTGGTGGATCTGCCCAAGCTGTGAGGGTTGTACCATGCAGTTCAACCAACCAAGTGAAAGAGCAGCTCTGACCCATTGATCAGAAAGGGAGCACAGATCTGATCATGATCAAGGGGACTTGAGGTGCACAAGACATAATTACTGTCACTGGAACATTCTCTCAAGAAACAAAACAGGATGCAGAGCCAGGTCTTGCAGCAGCCCCCAGCAAGGTCCTGTCTACCAGTGATGCTGCTCTCCCCTCCAGAGAATTGACTCAGCACAACTGCAGTCTTCTGAGCCACTTCCAGCAGGTCCTACAGAAACCAGATGGCCATTCAGTGCACTGACTCGATTCATATAGTGAAATCAAATGGAAGAAGAGAGGAGTTGACAGAAGGGAGTGGTTGTCATTGTCCCCATGAGATAGAAACACTTTTTTGCAACTATGAATGAAAGAATAACATTCAGAAACTACTAAAGCCATTCATTCAAACACAAACTCTGGAGCACTACTCATGCCACAAAGGCTTATTTAACCAGAAGACAGTGAGGATGCAGGAACCGACAAACACAGGGTTTGAAAGTTTTCAAGGGACTAAGCTAAATTCAGAATGATCCCTTATGAAGGCTAGCTGCTGTGGAATTTGCAGAAGTTCACTGTGAGCAGAAATGTTCATGTGAACAGAAGTTACTGTGCATACCTGAGCTTTAGTGCCGAAGACCAAGGCAAGAGTCACTTAGCCACCTAGAGCAAAAGGCAAGGTTTTACCACAAGTCCCCACTCTTTAAAATGAGTTTTACTACAACAGGTTACATTTGATGCCCACAACAGCAGCCAAGTAGCCCAGGATCCTTGAAGGACCTGATTTCTGTCAACCATGTTTGAGCCAGTGCTGAAACCCAGCTTGCAAAGGCAATTTCCAGTTGGGGTGAGTGTGAACCGACTCGTTCAGCAGCTGGTGCTGTTCAAATAAGTGTCTGGGAGTAAGGAATTCAATAATTCAATAATTGGACCTTAAATTGCATTGACTCATCCCTCAAATAATTCAGCAGACTGCAATATTTACAGTCCATTGTTTTAAGAAAATGATGCAAACTATATGTCTTTGTCAGATGAATTAGTCACATGAGTAATATACCCCTGCCGTTGCTCCTGACCCAGTTACTTCTCCAGTTGTCTACTGCTTCAGTTAGCTCAGGCTTTTGGGAAGCTAGAGACTTCAGCAAAGATAACTCACCCATTTCAGTCAACTTAGCTCTGCAGTTCCACAACTCCTTTGCTGGTTAGGGCACTGTACAAAGAAGATGAAGACTGTTACCTTCATTTTATGGATAAGGCAGCCGAGTCGTGGTAAAGTTAATGTCACATCCAAAAAAGAACAGTGACGGAGCTAGAAGCACAATCCTAGTTGAAGATGCTCAGTCCTGTACTGAAATCCACACATTTTCAGGTAAGGCTGGCAGCCTGTACACTTGAGAAGTGTCAATTTACATTCTCAGGTGGCTGAGGCGTTATTAAGTTGGCAAGTCAGGAATGAAGTACCACGGGAGGACACTTGGGCACCCCAGCATGCTCCAGTACTAAATCTTATGATGCTCTGGCAACCCCAGAGAGCCACAGACCTCTTTTGAAGACATTCAGGTCAGAAAGGTATGCATAGCCTGAATTCAGGAGGAATTGTACATGGAGATCCATTTTCAGTGGCATAAACTAAACAGAGATCTGGCATTTGGACAAAGAGGCCAGATCCATCAAAGGATTTCCTTGGTGTGTTCAAGTTCTAGACTAGGCTAGTGCCAGGAAGACTAATGTTAACATTAGAAGGAAAACCACAGGAAACAGGGTGTTAATGGTGAAAGTACAGGTCTCACCAAATGGAGAAAGGAGAGGCAAGGAGTCAGACAGAGAGCAGAAGCAGCGACTCTGCAGAGGGGCAGAAACATGGCCAAATCTTTAGAAGTCTCATTTACGCAGATTAGTGAAAGAATGTAACACAGAAAAATGGAATTTTCCTCTCTCAGGGGAGAAGTCTTTGGGGAGGTGGTTGATGCCAAATGTTTTCCCTGTGCTTGATACAAGGTTTTGGCAGGTTCCAGTGCACAAATGGAGCACAGATTTGCGTTCATGTAGCAAAGGAGAAGACCTCTACTCTGCAGGGATTGAAGGTTCAATGGTTTTGAGAATTTGAATGAACACATTACATTTTTGATGGTGGAAAGCCTGCAAAGGTTTACATAAACAAAGTTTTGATCAGAGGGAAAATACCAGGGGTAGAGACTCTGCACAAAACTGAAAAGAAGCAGAGAGCTGGCCTAAAGCTGAAAAATTAAAAATACCCTATATGTGTAATATAAATATATTCCTAGGAGGAAAAATGAACAGAGAAAAAGGGCCAGAAAGGTACCAGGACTAAGACCATCACACTTTAAGTACACCAGCAGAGATGGATAAAAAAGGACAGGCATACCTCAAAATTACAAACAAATAAGGAAAATTTATGCTTAATCCAGCTACTTGACCTGAGAGTCTGAAAACAGATCTGTGCAGATGGGACCATAAAATGCTGGTAGCATTAGAAGGTCTGAGGTAGAGTAATCAGAGGACTTTACTGAAGAAGTTCAGCCCTGAGCTGCTAAAACAGTAAAGCAAGAACAGAGAAGCCCTTGGACTCTTCCATGAGAGGTACTGCTGAGGTCCTCCCTAATGAATTTAAGTCTCACAGAGTCTATAAAAGTGTCAGTGTATTGTAAAAGAGAACAAGGTTTGACTGTGGCATTTGAGAGTCAAAGATTTCATGTGTCCATGGACTGGTTGCTTATATTAGCTGGAAAGGACATTGTGTCACCTGCTGCTACAGCTGAAAGGAGCAACTTGCCCTGGGAACAAACTTGCTGTGGGAACAGTGAAGATTTCATTGTTATTAAGAGAGAATATTAGTATATCAAATAAAAAACCTAGAAGAGAGATAATACTCAGAAACACAGTCTCTAGAGCAACACTCTAAAAGGCAGGTGAAAACACCAGAGGTGAGTGATGCTGTAGTGGCCTCTACTCAATGGAACACCTGAGTCCTCCTCCTCCTCCTCCTGGTTGCAGTACAGGCCAAAGAGAGCAAGAGACACATCTTCATATTACATGGAAAATTGCCAATTTCTTCCCACTAAGGCGGGGAGAAGAGATCAACCAGGCATCCTTAGGATGCTCTCTGGGTACAGACTTTCACAGGGACGGAGGACTTGCTCTGTTTTTATACCTCAAGCCCCAGCCTGGGGAAGTGACCTACTCCAAGCTCTGCCCTTGCAGAGTCCACCTCCTGGCACAGAACATGCAGAGGCTGAGTGCCTCCTCACACAGATTAAAACCCCTCATTCCTGGAGAGGGGATTAGCAGGAGACAGCACCACTAAACAACGAGCTGCTGTACTAAGCCCTCTTTACATAGTGGTACATGACCATAGGCTGCACCCACCAGTGATCCAGAGTTTTGAATAAATTGCAGTGAAGTTGAAACCCAGACACATGGCTGCAAGTCCCCTTTATGCCAGCATGATGGGCCACTGAACAGTCATCGATGTAATAAAGCACATTGATGTAATATTGGCAAAGGAGAGAGAGAGGTAATCAGATCTATAGGTAGTACTCTCAAATTATAAAATAACAAAAGGGGCATATGGGCTGTCAGCTGCAGATATTTTTTTGAATAGAAATGAGAAATCGAGATTGCCTATGCCATTAGAAAGTGAGCTCAGGAACTTGCTGGTGCATGAAGAAATATTTAAAGAGAAGTCAATAATAAAACACAATCGGTCATCCTGAAAGCTGCTGCTGTGAGCTGGAAATGATGCTGTACATCTGCACAGGAAACCAGAGGTGGTTCTGCACGTCTGTGAAATAACTGTCTCAAGCACCTTATCCAGATCTTAGGCAGGAGGAAGATGAGGAATGTCTCTACAGAAATTTTTACCAGAAAGGATAATTGCAGCAGCCTGAGCTCCCCACAGCACTAAATGGTTTACTTCTGCCCAGTGTGCACGGGAAAGTCAGGAGTAGCCAGAATGTAAATTGGTTGATCATGGTTACTTTGATTAACAAGCCAATGAGAAGTTTTTTATATCCTTTCTAATCTCAGTGCTGCTTGCTAAATGCAATTAGAACAATGAAGCTTACCTGGGTAAGGACAAGGTAGGCAATAGTGCATTTACAAATCTCTGGAATGACATGCTTGGACTGAGCAGTGTGTTATACAAGAGTGGGCATTTAGATGTCAGTCACTAAAAGAAATCATCTCCCTCAAACTTCATGGCCTCAAGAGCTTTTTGACCCAACATTTGGCAGAACCAACTTTTGACCCAATTATAGGAAACTTGAATTATAGGAAACTTGAATTATAGGAAACTTGAATTATAGGAAACTTGTTATTGTGCAGTCTGTGCACATACTTCTGGGGTCTTTGAGAAAAGATGATGCTCAGAGACACCACAAGCAGTTTCTTCATGCAGATAGGGGTATCTGATATATACCAAATACACCGATTCCTAAACATGAAAGGAACATTAAATATCTCCAGCTATGGCCTGGTTCAGTCAGAGGACACCTCTACCTCCCTTATGGCAAGCAATCAGTGGAGTTTATTTTGTTACTTTCCACTACAAAAAATACTCCCAGTAACTTGTCTTTCTTGACAGGACAGTTGATGTTTCTACCACCGAAATATCAGCTGAGGTTTCATCACAGCTGAGGTTTCAATCAGTAAAAGATGTGTCTCTGAATTCAGTTTGTTACAGACATGTGTAGGATGTTCTGTAGGAGTTCCCCCTGTACCACGAGTGGGATGTATGAGAGTCTGTTTCCCACAGATGCCATCATTCTTGCAGCAAACACACACATGGAAATGAAGCAGCTCCTTCAGTCACAATTATCTGGTTTGTTTTACACAAACAGCAAAGTATGAGACAAAGAGAAGTCCTAGAGGGTACTCATTTCACATTGGTTTCATGTTGGTGATCTGAAACCATAGATGAGGTTTCTTGGCTTATTTCCTCTTTGCAATGGCTTGGGAACAACTGCACCCAAAGCTGTAGCAGACAGGAGTGCTGTGCTGAGAAAGGGGTCAGGTGTTCCCATCCCTGTGGATTCATGAGTGGGCACAGATGCTAAGCCTTCCCTTTCTCTCCAATCCATATCCCTTATTCTCATGTCAGCCCCTCCTTGACAAAGCAAGATGGTAATTTGCAGAAAGAAAGATACATTTCTCCCCTTTGTTTGGATATAATGGCATATTTCTCTTTGATCCTTTGAAGTACATATTTGTTACATAGAGTCCATGGAGATTGAGAACTGGAAAATACAAACTTGTGATGATGGCTGATTGTTTGTGTCTTGTCCATGCCTGTCTCTGCCAGGCTGTAGCCTACACTGATGTTTCATTTTCAGGCAACTACAGCAAGACTACTCCCTGCAAGTGGAGAAGAGCAGCTTTATTGCTCTAAGAAATGCCATTTAAAGCAATGCTAAAAACAACTTTTTGGTAGCTACCTTGTGTGTATATAAAAAATATTTTTAAAAAAAATTATTGCGGTCCAGCACAAAGTTAGTGGATCTTCGACTTGCTGGCATTTGCTTTTGGACTGAAGAGAGAAATCTCTGTAAAGTTCTCATTGATCTATAAAGCAGAAACATCTGCTGAAAGTGTTGTCCCAGGCCATCTCTGACTGCAGTCAGCAGGAGGTGAGCCTGTGGTTAATAAGCTTTCTCCCTGCCTTCCACAGTAGATGTCATTGCAATGAACACGAAGCACAATAAGTAAGTTTACAGGATACGGTCTAACCCAGCCAGAAAATACAAAACACAAACATGGAAAAAAGGCATCACTAGAAGACTCTCAACAGCTTTCAGCTTAGTGATGTACTCCTGCCAGTGCAAAAGGAGAAACACTGGACCAGCTGCCTTGAACCAGCCCTGGGACTTGCTTCCATTAAAAATGCCGTAAGGACCATTTTAAAGCTTTCCTCTGCAATCCTATATAAAAATGCTTGCAAGGCTGGGATTTAATAAAATACTGTCCTCTCTGGCAGAACTTTTTGAGAATTTAATTCAATTTGCAGTGTTGTTTAAGACACATACACACACTGAGAATTTTAATTTCCTCAGTGATGCTAATCAGCGTGCATTTCCACTGTGGCTAATAGCATCCCACAGGTATCAGAGTAGTGGAAACTTCCCGGCACAGAGATGAGCATGGAACTTACTGCTGGCAGCAATATTAAAAAAAATATCAAGCAACACTGGTGCTCTCTTGGGCAAATTTCCCTCAGGCTGCTTTACACGATGCTGCTGGTTGTTTCCACCCACAGGACATCTTGGAGAGCAGCCAACAGCATTTCACCTGGACATCTTCCCTAGGAAACCAACATCACTACCCCACCACAGCCATCAGTGACAGAGGGCACATCACTCAGCTGGGTGGGTCCTCCACCACTCCCACCACAGCGCCTGCCACAGCTTCCTGCACTCTGCAGTTCTGAACACTGGCTGCTTCACTCCCCCTCCTATGGGAAAACAGAGATGACAGAGAGAAGGATGGGTTTCTGCACCTGATGCAGCCAGCAAGCCCCAGACCTGCCTGTGAGAAAGACTTTTTGCTGCACTGGGGGTATCTGGTGGTCTGAGGCTGAGGTGGCTCTCTGTGCTCAGGGAGGGCTTGGTTGGGACAACCATCCTAAGCCAAGCATCTCAGAGAGGTCCACCAATGGCACAGCCACTGCCACTGCCCCCAGGTGTGCCCCCAGGTGCACCAGGGTGTGCCAGGACCTCCTGAGGCTTTGCCACACCCAGGGCCCTGAAGCCTCTAGGTCCTTAAGAGCCTTGGGGTAAGTGTCCAGCAAAGGGCAAAGCAACAGACACAGCCAGCGCTTCTGTGAGGCTTGGCAACATTGCCCTTCTCCTGGGGAACCAAAAGTTACAGAGAACAGCTCTTTTAATAGCAGGATCAACAAGACTCTTCTTATTCTGCCACGCTGGTTACAGCATGTCACTCTGTCATCACCCTATCATTCTCTGCTGCACACACTACTTATTGTAACTTTAATGGTGTTAGACTTACCAAGGTTATAATTACACATTATAGTGCGGCTTTCCTATGCCAGAAAAGGACTAAACGTACAATTACACAGCTCATAAATAGGAGGATGCCGTACTACTGCACAAGTGCACATGTCCACATAAAACCTTTGATTACGCTTGCAAACAGATTATAGAGATTCTACAAATATGTTATTCCGACTGTGGCAATTGTTGGCACCACCTCTTGGAGAGAACCTCCATCTGCACTCCCAGCAATGCCTCTCTGTGTGGTGCTGAGAGTTATTGTACCTGTCATTAACAAGAAAAACATCCTTTAAAAGCAGCTTGATGGGTTTTATTGTTATTATTCTTGTTTCAATCATTTAAATATCTGATACGCTTCAAATTATTTGAGTATGTAGAAACACTGACTCCTGATAATCAAAGGTGTGGTCAAATGAAAAAGCATGTGTGCCAGATTCAGTAACCCCTCAAAAGTTTAACACCAGAGCTAAAGAGAAAAACATATGCTAAATACAAATGACTAGACGATTATAGATACTAAGATTAACTGCCACTGTGACAGGATGAGAACTAAGGGCATTCTTCCAAAACCACCCCTCATCTGAGCCATAAATACCCATCAAAGGGGATCAGAGGAAAAAATAATCTCATCTCTAATCCCAAGAGGGTTTCTGGGAAAAAACCTACTGCGTGTTATTGATGTGAAAAATCATAATGCAATCACAGTCTACTAAGAGGATCTCCTAAAAGAAAGAGATGTTTATTCTATTAATTCCTTTCTGCTTATTTAACATTCAATTTTAATTGTGTAGACAACAGGCAAATAGAAATGAATGATTGATATTTTTTGAAATGCACAAAACCTGAAAAGTATGCATTTTTTTAAATGTATATTTTACATTACTTACAGCACTTTGCACTCCGTTGCTCACTGTGGTGCAGAGTCCTGTGATTTATGAGAGGCGAGAGTTTCACAAATGGGAATGGACCGCTTTTTCTTCCCTTCCTTGTTTTTCTCACATAAGAATAACAATAACAGACAAACAAAACACACAAAATATGAGAAAAGTATCTCAATGTCTCTTAGATTTCTTAGCTTTGCCTCTGTTTTCTAGCATCATATAATTATGTGTATTACTTCAGGAGGAAAAGTTTTCTACTTGGCTACAGTAATTTCATCTTCCTTCCTCATAGTTTCAGCAATAAAAACATCTCAGTTTGTGGGCTCATAAAGGCAGAATTAACAAGAATATACACACATACTGAGCCACATAAATCCTGATCACATACACAGATAGGGGTACACACAGGCATAGATATTGTCAACTTCCACCTCCTTTATTCATTGCAAAGTCCAACTGGAAGTACTTAACAGAGGGATATGAAGAAAGTGTGCTGCAGGATACAGGTCTGGAACTTGGAGAAAGAAGAAAATTTCTGTTCCGAGAGTCAAATGAGTTTGTGAAGCTTTTTGTAAAATAGCAGGAGCTTAAGTCAGCATTTTCAGGATTTATTTGCAATTTTAAGTGTTCTAAAATGAGACTAAGCCCTGATCTTTATAAAGGGCATGATGATTTCTCAAAACCAGATCCCTTGCTCCAGTCACATGAAATGCAGGGCAATCAATATCAGCTCTCTTTTTTTTAAATCCCACATTTTGACTAAGATGGTGTTTGGCTTTTGGTAACATTATTGACTGTGAAGTCTCTGCTGAAAGTGTGCACACTCACAACTTAGCCACCTTCCAGCCTTTAGGATAAATTGACAGAAAGAAATGGAAGAAATTTTACAGTAATTTTTTGCAACATGAATTAATTCTTTGTCAGGAAAAACAATGGGAAAACACACATGTATTTGATGGCCTCATTCCCTGAATAATGAGTTCGTGATGCTTTTTGTATAATACCAGGAGCGTAAGTCAGCGTTTTCAGGATTTATTTTCAATTTTCAGTGATTTAAACTTACACTTTAAATTTTAGATTTTAAGATGACCATGACGATGAAAAATCCCATGAGCCCTCACACCTCTATATTGTGCTACATTAGGACAGATTTCTAGTGAAAGAAGGACATTTCTGCAAGGATACAGGAGAACTTAATCAAACAGAGGCCTTGAGACAACCCTAGTGGTGTCCACTCCAGCAGAAATGGAGGGAAGTAAGTCGGGCTAGGAAAATTGAGTAAGGTCCTCCTAGATTTTAGAGATTAGAAGGAGAAAATAAACAGGTATAAAGCAGTCTCGTGGGTCGGAAGGCAAAGGAGAAACAAGAACAAAGTACCTGAGAGGAGGCACAGGACAGCATTCAGAAATAGGAAGTGAGAAAGAACCAGTTAAAAACAAATAACAAGTGACTGGGCCATTGCCACCACTTGCACCCATGGATGAACATACATGCCAGCAAGGTTTGTAGGAATTTGCAATATTACAGGACTCTCTGGGAGCTGTATTTGTTCCGAGAGGCTAAAACACTGACTGTTCAACACAACGCACTGATGGCATCGCTACATCAGTCTAAAGAAAACAACAGAAAACCACTGGGGGAAAAGACTAAGCTCATCCCCCACTACACAAAGGAACAGAGCTCCCTACGGTGTAGAGAGTCACAACATGTTCAGTTCAGTGCTTCCCAATCAAGAAGCAGGAGCAGGCAGCCCAGGCCCTGTCAGTGCTGCAGGGGTAATAGCCAAACCCACTGAACAGCACTTACCAGGGCCTTAGCAAAAACGGCCGAGTCAGCACATCCTTTGACCTAAATCAACAAAACAAAGTGCTTGGGAGAAGCACTGTCGTATTCGCAGTGGACAGCATCTTTCCAAGATGAATGCCCAAGTTTTATTCCCCTTTTAGATGCCGCAAATGTTTTTTGGCAGATGCTTCTACACCCAGATGGCGCCAAGTTAACTACTTTTATTATGCCTTTTGGATGGTAATCCTTCCACAGACTTCCTTTTGGCATTGCTACTGCACCCAATATATTCCAAAGGAAATGACAAAGCTACTGCAGCACCTGGAAAGGGATAGTTGCTTGTACAGACAAAGTCCTGGGTTATTGCCATTGGGAAGAGAAACATGATAAAAGCCGGTCTAGATTTCCAGAGACACTTGGTATTCGGGTCTGAAAGGCAATAAACACTGGGCTACATCAAAACTAGCTGAACTACTGAGATAACACACATGAAAACTAGGCATTAAGGCAGACTGAGGAAGGGTAAATTGTCCTAAGAAAGTAATAAATTAATGCAAACTCCTGAATCTATATCAAAGTGAAATGAAGGCTGGGTTATGAATCGTAGCAATATATCCTTGTAATGAACTCTTGGAAAACGAAATCACCCGCTATTTGAATATAATACAAGAATATGTTTTCAACTGAGTGGAATCTCTACCTGAAGCACATAATTCTTTTCTCTTCCCATAACCATTCAGAGCCACCTGCAACACTACCACCTGGTCAGACTGGTGGGGCTGCTACACACCGCCCCTAGATATTTGCTGATGATATAAATCACCCTCTGCAGACTGAGAAGTGTCTCATTGTAAAAGAAACATGTGAAAAATGTAGAAAAAAAGCTCTTCCAGAGAGTTAATTCAGCTTTTGACTGACCACAAACCACTTGTAGCCTTGATAAACAAGAAAGACTTGGATCATGTGCCAGTGACTTGTCAAGCCCTACTTAGGGCTTAACTAGGTACAATCTGCTGACATAAACACAGTATCGTGCCTGGCACAGCCTTGCCCATTGGCGCTACCCTGCCCAGATACCTTGCAAATGTGACAGATGTATGAATATTGCAAATTGTTGAGGAAATTAAAGCTTTATGAGAGAGGTCTGCAATCCTTAAAACTAGTGTCTGATTCATACTTATAACACATCTGATTGGCTAATACCAAAAATGTAGAGCTGCAATGTAAGAGTGTGGGAAAAGTGACTGTCTTAAGTGCATTAGAATCATACCCTTATTCCAGAAAGAAGTAACATTTCAGTTTACCAATGGTTATCCTAGCAAAAACTATCCTTGTTCATTAGAATTACCGAAGTTCAGTAACTTCATTACTGAGAATTCTGAGTAAGCCAAGATGTCCATTTAGTGGTGTGCCACAGGCAGAACACATCCTGCTCTTTCTAGCTATGCCTGAGTGTAGTTGCCTGTGAAACACAAAGGCTACTGCAGTCTCCCACTGAAGATGGACATACCTGTCTCGATCCTCTGAGTTAGGCACATTCCTCACAAATTACCTCCTTGACCCGGTCCTTTCCCACGGGGACTCCGCTGTGTTAGAGAAGTAGTGCTGGATCATGACTGGAGAAACACAATTACTTCCCATTTATCTGTGATTCTCTTGACCAGGTTATTATCCTTCAACACAATGACTTCTAAACTGGAAAGCCTTTACTCAAATGTTTTAAGGTTTAAGCCTTCCAGAAATGCATTGTACATCTCTATCTGATATTTTCTCTCTCTCTTCACTCTTCTGGAATTCTTGCTTTCAGCAACCACATCCCTGGTTTTTGATTCCTGGAAAAAATTCTCCTTTCTCATGGTGTCTTGCTCGATCATTGAAGTTGACATGCCAAAAGCTTCCCACCAAGATCTTGTTGGCTTTTTTGGCATCCCACTTCTCCACATCTGTTATTTTACATAGCTGTCCATAATATTACAATTATTCTGCCAGTAGCTTGTCCTCTTCATATGCAGACCATATCTCTCACAGATTTCTCCCCAAATGGGTGCCTTCTCTGCTACATTAGCTACTCCAGGTCCCAAAAATCCAGCTCTCTGAAAGGTCTATGTTTTTCCAAAACCAGAAATTACTGAGGCCCAAAATATACAACCTTATACATCATAAAATTAATGACCAGAAAGTAATACAATCATAACATGTGATTGAAGACCAATGAGAGTGACACAAGAAACATTCCTTTCCCCTATGTGTTGCAGCATAAGTAGCATCCAGAAACTTGTTAATGACTGATGCCCACAAAACCAGAAATTATTGCTGTTTTTCAAGGAATTATCAGGATTATTTTTTATTTATATTAAAGTGAACTTCTGTTTGTAGACCTAAAAGTGATATTGCACACCATTCCCTTAGAAATCAGGAGAAGAACACAATAACCTGTGTGTCTCAGGTGATACACCATCCTTTGCCTACATTCTAAAAGTTTGCCTTGAAATGTTGATGAAAACTAAAAGACAGGGATAAAAGAAGAGGCACCCTCAAACAGAGGAACATCATCAAGGAGCTATACCATATTTTTTTTTACCATATTTTTTACCCTGTCAAACCTCATATTCAGCAGCACAAAATATCTAAGTCTATAGAAGGCAATTGGATATGATCATAACATGTGCTCTTATTCAATGTAAGATAAAAACTAACATTTATTGCTGACTTAACATTCACACTCATTCTGCTAAAATTTGGCTCACAGTCTCATTTCATCTGTGCAATTTGCTGGGCCCTGGCTGCTGCCTACTGGACATTGCTGATCACTGTACAGCATTTTTTGAGGAGAGGGGAAGGAAAAGAGATGAACAGGCACCACGGTTTCTCAAGCCACTGCTGAAACTGAGGGATAACCCAGCCAATGGGTTTTAAACCACTATAACAGGACCACCTTTCCTCTTTTCCTACTCTTTCTATAATGATTTTTTACACTATCTCCTATATTATCTCACACCATGTGCTGTCTCACTTGAAATTCAATTTACTCACAGGTCTACAACGGTGTATGGGGTTTGTGACTGTTTATTGGATGGGCACCTTCACCAGCCAAGGTCAAACCACTACAGCCTGTCAGAGTGACAGGTCTATGATTTGTGTGACCTTACAGGAAAAGCCTTTAGTTCCCCCCAGTGTCAGTGTTAAAAGCAAAATCAGATACATTTTCTAGTCAAATCTCACAATCAAAAAAACTGTCAAACCTCAAAGCAAGTAGTTAATGAGTCTTAATGACTGAATTATCACTAAAAAGTCACAAACAGAAAGAAAAAGTACACCAAATATTTGAGAAAATCAGCACAGAGACTGCTCCCAGCCCTTGTCAGGAGCTGTTCAATGCTAGAACAGGTCAAAGCTCTGAAAAGCAAATGTCTTTGTCTCCGGGAATGTGCACAGCTATGCCTAAAGAGTATAGTGTTCAGCTTACACCTGGGCTATTTTTTTGGAAAACAGGAAATAGGTGTTTTCTTACCTGTCTCTTGAAAGAAGGAAGAAAATTCTTGACACAGGGTGCAGTTGAGCACAGGAATGCAGAAAGGGACTGCAGCATCCCTGCTCCCAGAGAGATGCACAACTTCACCAAACCAGGCCTTGGAATACTGCACCTAATTGCAAAGTCAGGTCTGCTTTCAGCATGGGGTTGGACCATATGACCTCCAAGCATCCTTTGCAATCTATAATTTGATGATTCTAATCAGCAAATTAAAAAATAATTTAATAATCTGCCAGTGATATTTTTAAAATATTCTTGCCATAGCTATAATAGCTGATCTAAAGTATTCAATGTGAAAAATATATTGTCATGTAAATTCCCCCTAATGCACTGTGCTGTTCATGTTTTTTATAGCACACTTTAAAATAGGACACAACCATATGCATTTACTTTGGTTGATTCTTTACAAAGACACCTCTGTGAAGGAAGAATCTTGCACTAAGAGGCTTAGGGCTAGCACATCTGCAGGGAAGCCATGAGTTGCTGTGACAAGCACCTTACATCTTTCCTGCCTCTCCCTGTATCCTAGTCCTCATGGCACACATCCGGCAGAGTCCAAAGACTTCCACTTATCTGCAGTATTTGTAGAACCTTCTGGGTTTTGTGGCCAGCCATTATTTTTGTACCAACCTTGCAGTAATTGCTACAAACCACAGCATTACCTTTCCAAGATGTCACACAAGACGTGTGCTCAAAAATGTTATCCATTTCAATAGCAAAGAAAGCCCAAGGACACAGATGTTGAGCAAGTATCTAGCTGCTTAGCTTTCTATCAGACAACCAAGGTTTTTTGCTTAACTGCCAAAAGCAGAACAACAAACCTGTTTGCCAGATCCTACTCACTGTCCTTCTCATCCATCAGAGACGGTTCAGCTCCAGACAGGACTGGGCAGAAGAAACCTTATTGCCCACTGCAGGCATGTACATGTGTCCCACCCCTGAGTATGTCAGACCACTGACAACTGACAATAATTCCTTTGATATGCCAGCGCTCAAAACCAGTAGAGTCTCCACTACCCTTTCACTACTGCAGTGAAAGCCAAGTTTCTAAGTACTACAAGGAAAAGAAGGGTGTTTCCAAGGGCAAGAACAGCAGTCATGTTCCTGGCTGGTTGCTGTCCTTGAAAAAAAATCTGTCCTGCATGTGTGAACGGCTGGGGCAGGGCATGATCTTCCTCCAGGGATATCCTCTCTTTGCATTGTTTTTCCCTTTTTAAGAGTACAAGTGTTGGGCAGCTGCCTGCAACTGTTTCACTGTAGGATAAATTGAAATACAGTGTTCTTAATGAAAGAAAAAAGTACACAATAGGATGATTTAGTTAGGTTTCTGAAAAAGGAAGAGCAAAGCAGCAGTTCTCCCCACATGTCTAAGGCATTCAAGAGTGAATTATTTGACTCATGTAGCTGCAAGGAGTTTGGCAATATATGCCAAATTTCCAGTGGGACAGGCAGAAGGGCCAATGAGAAGGGATGCTGACAGGCGAGGAATGGAGTAGCAGTGTGGTATTTTAACAAAGATGAAACATCTGAGAGCAGCTTTGTTAATGCAGTTGAGTTTCTCAGGCCACATAGCTGAACTGTCAGTGGGTTTGGCTGTGTCACCACAGTGTAAGCAAAGCTTGATGAAATGTGAGTAATTTCTAAAAGAAAGCATTTCTGTGGGTTTGATTCTCTGTTTTATGGTCATTGCCTTGGAAGGAACATTAGTAATTTTGGGCTTTTGCACTTGTATGAAAAAAACCCCAAAAAGATGGGAGATAGAGAAAGTTTTAGCAATGGTTAAAAGCTTGATGAGGGCCAGCAGCCAGAGCCTTGCTGGACCGACAGGGTCATCTGGGCTGCTGGCAGCCAGCTGTGTAGGGGCAAGGGGACTGCCTGCCCTGGGGCTTGGCACTGGCTGCCCTCCCCTTCCAACTGCTCCGTGCTGGGAGCTGAGCCGAGGGTGAGGCGAGTACAGCCCCTCTCACTGCCGTGCCTGACGGAGCCTGGGAGGGCACACACGCTGCCCCTGCCCCACATCCAGCACGGCCAGCCTCCCTCCCGTGCAAACCTGAGGGCCAGGAGCTGGCAGGATGAGCAGCAGACAGTGGAAATCAGCCAGTGCACAGCAGTGCACAGGAGTGCTCAGGGTCTAATCAACATCTAGAGTCACTTGAAGGATGATACCTACCTCCATCTGGCTTCCCCATCTCTTCACTCTCCCCTTAGAGCTGGTGCACAGACTGGTCCCCTACAACCCATTTTTTCCAGAACAGTTAAACACTGTGGAGAATGGTAAGAGTCATGATTCCCCAGCCCAAATTAAAACATCTCCTTGCCTCACAGATGCATCTGCTGTTAAGGACACTTTTCCCTCCTACCATGGCAGTCACAGTCCCAACCCCAGAGACTTTAAATGCTGGGAACAAAGCCATAGAGTCCAGGTCCCATGACCTGGCAGGTGCCCCACCTGACTCCCTATGCATTCACACAGACAACATCTCCTTAGCAGCTCAGTCCCAGGTTTCCCAAGGTAGAGGCTCAGACCTCTGGTTCCTTTAAGTAATTTCATCATGGTGCAGCAACAGAACAACAGCTTGAGCTTGTGCCTTGGGGAAGGGACCCTGAACAAAGGAAACACTCGGCTTTTATACCCTGATGCTGGGGTCTTCCACCTGAATCCTCAGCTCCTGCTGTGCCTCTGAGTGTCTGGTCACCTGCCTGGGCCAAAGGTCCTCATGCTCTTTGTTGGCAAAGGGACAGCACCAGGTTACAGCCTCTTGCCTTGAGCTGTCCTCACCCAGGGTTCAATCCACAGCTGCAGCCTGAGCTACCTGCACTATGTGGATCCCTCAACAACTGCCTTAGGATTAATGGCCTGGCAGCTCCTACCTCTGGTCACACCTGGCAGGAACTCACCTTTGAGCTCACAGAAGTCCATCAAATCCAGGACATTTCAAAAGCCCAAGTAAGCTGCATTATAAAATCTGTGTAGATGTTTCCAACAAAATTTTGACTCGCTGAAAAATTTCCAAGGAAATCTAAGTTGCTTGTGCAGACATGAGTTGAGAAAAAGAAAACAAAAATAGCACAGTCTTAACCTGGGTTGTAATTGTAGCTCAGTTACAGTTATCTGCTCTAAAAAATCTTTTCCTTTATTACAATTCTAGAACAATAGATAGTTGCCTCTATCCCCCTGCAAATGCAGTGTAAGCTTTGTAGCTAACTAGGAAAGAGATCTGTAATATGAATTATGCCATTTGACACATTCCAGAAACAATTTTCCAGTATCATTGAAACAGAATAAGTGCACTTCACATAAATAAACAGAAAGTGCTTTGGGACTTGATCTTTAAGGGTTCACCTCCCAATTCTTCCTGCAAAAGTGGTGTCTCTGGCTCTGATGCTCCTGCAATGGATGTGCAAAAATTCATATATTTAGCTTTTTAACTGCCCCAAAATATGGTTTTGATTCCCACATAAACTGTGGCTTGCTGATTTCTTGGGATTACAAAGCTTGCAGGGCTAGTTTTCTGCCAGGTTAAAGGCTTACAACAGAATTGTTTTAAAGGGCATGATTGCTGCATGCACTTAGGCTTATCTCAAGATAAGACAACACCTTTCCACAAGCAGGGAAGGAACAACAGCTTCTGTCCTGTGTACCCTGCATGTCCAGAGCATGGCAGGTCTGCTGAGTGAGAGATGCCTGAAATATCTATGGAGTGTAATACCTCAAAGCAAAGACTGCACTTACCCATAGCTCAGGTGAAGATGTTGGCATTGTTGGTAACTCTTTTTCTGTACTGTTGCATCAAACTTAGCTGTCAACAGTGGATGCTGTAGGCAAAGCAAGCTCTGTGCTAATGGAGGAACAATGACACTCTCTATCTGGAGCCAGAGAAAAGATCATTTGACACATCCCAGACCAAAGATCTCAGTCCAAGAAACAAGTCTCCCTATATGCTAAAAGAGAGGTTTCCATCCTGCCATGCTGATTGTTTATATGTTCCATCCACAGGGCTTAGGAAGCTCTCCCAACCAAGCACCTTCACTCAGAGCAGCAACAGAGGGAGCATGGCTGTCACAAGTCATTCACAATTATTCACAATTTCTATCCATCCTTAAAATGGAAAGACACCAAGGAAATCAGTGAAATGCATTAATAGGAATATTTTAGTCACTTATGTACCAGTTACTTTTACACTCTGCATCTGTCTCTCACTTACTGGCTTGCAGATACTTTGATAGCAAGCCACAGAAACCACCGCAGCAAGTACTTCACCAGCACTGGGGAAACTCTCAGGGGAGAGAAGAAATAAGTACAAAATTGTTACTCTTTTTGCTCTCTGCGTTTATTTATTTTGGACCCATTGGGCTAGACCGCAACTAAAACTTTATGAACCTAATAAAATTCCCAACATTCTCAGACATGGGTCGTGATGTTTATATATTAGGCAGAATACAAAGGTGTATTTATGAGGAGATTGGAAGTACTTAAAGATGCTTGAGCTCAGGCAAAGTATAAAATACACATAAGAAATGTTTTCAAATTTAACACAGGTAAAATCAAGCTAACCAGATGACACATCAAAACCAGAAGTGTTTCAGAAATGCTGTTCTCCTCATCACAGAGCCATCCCATATAGTCACAATGGTGGAGTACAGGACAAATTCATTATTTTTCAATAGATGTTATTTATTTATTTATTTGCATTGTTTATCTATGTCTAAATTACAGCTCTCTCATTATGGTAGTGGTAGTAACTATAAACACTAATAAACAGGAGAAGGTTGCAAGAGTAAACTTATCTTTTCCTTTCTGTCTTCATAAAACACACACTATTCCCTGACTCAGTAAGCAAGATGTACTGTTTGACTGAAAGTGAAGGATAATGGGTCTTGGCAACCGATTAGGCTTTCCATCTCTGTAAATAAGAAAAAGCTAGAGGGAATATATGCCGAGACTTATTTCTGCCAGGAGCAAATAAACAGTTCTGTCAATATACATATAATCCCACCTCCCCACTTCCCCCATCTCTGTCTTGTCTCTGTCCACCTCCATTCCACCTCATAAAAAAAAAAAAACAAAGTAAAACCAACAATAACCCACCTCAAAAAAACCCAAAACTACAACAACAAAACCACTTATGTGCTCATTTTCCTCCTGTCACGCATGGTTGTTTTACTGATTTCAGCATTAACTTTTTTTGATATTTCCTGTCACTGGAAGACCTCTCACTCTCTCTCCCCACAAGAACAACATACGTTTTCAATTTAGGTTATGTTCCCAGCAGATGTTGGAGGACATGAAGATCTTGCTTTCTCTTTCACTAAAAATGCACTTGTAATACAATTTATTGTCTTGGATGGAAAATGGCATGTATTGCAATATTCAGGAATCAGTCAATACGGTTTCATAATCTCTATCTTAAAAAAAAATAATGAGTTAACAAGAAAGAATAAAAATCAAGCTCTGTGTTACATCTCCCTGAAGAGCATTTGTAAGCATACTCCAAAGGGTGCTACAGAAGGTAAGGTTTAGAATCTCAGAGGACCTCCCCAACTAATACCCACATTCATCTCAAGAATCACTTCTTGTTTTCATGATATTTTACATGAAAATTCTAAGTGCATATTTTGGTTCTCCACGTGGGCCTCCCAGCTATGCCATGTGCATACAGCTTCATCTGAATTTAATCCCCAAACCCTTCTGTTCCTAAGGTGAGACACCAACAGCTTGTGTGGAGCGTGAGGTATGGGTTAAAGAGTCATGTCAAGAGATGCTATCCTTGACTGCTTGCTGCTGGCTGGTGGCCTAGCCAGGGCCACATCACACATCATCCTTGCAGCAGGAGGACTGGTTTAAAATTGATCAGAGCACCAAAAATTTCAGTGCTTTGAACTTACCTAAGAAAGACAGACCAAAACAAGTAAGCTCTTGCTTCATTAACTGTCACCCAAGAGCAAGGTTTGAAAGGAAAGGAATAAGGCAGGCTGCACTGAAAAATAGCAGACAATGAAATCTAATCAGAAGCTCAATATACCAGAAAATGGTATGTTAGTCCCCAAAGATTTTTTCAAAAACTTTTAAGCTTATGTACACTGGGAAATTGCTGTTCGCAGTCTGTAGGATGTTCACAGTGTCATAGGACCATCTGATTTCACAAATACCTACTGCTAAACACATATATGTGTGTATGCATATGCATCTTTGTGTGTATACTTTACATGCACTCATATTTACTTATTCCATCTTTTGCGCTGAAACTAGGAACAAAATGAGGTTATACCCTACAGCAAAACATACACAAACATAATGTGGAATCACCAGAGCTGCCAAAAAATCCCTGCTGTAGAGAGAAGATTAAGTCTTACAAAATGGACAGCAAACCACAAGTTTCATACAGAATGCTTGTTTCCAATATACTTAGATTTTATCATTCCATTGTTTCTTCCTGTATATGGCAGCAATATTTTTTTGCTAAAGTGAAAAAGGTAGGTCAGAGCCAGAAGCAATGGTCCATCTAAACCTGCATTTGTGACAGCAAGTAATACAGATATCATACAATACATTGATATCTCAGCATCTATTTCCAACCACATAAATCCAGCCACTGGCTGTGTCTCAGATTTCCTCATTTTCCATAAATTTATCTATCTTATCTTCAGCTGATTATTGCAGACTTTTAAAATTGCTCCATAATTTAAAAGTTCTTTGTGTATCAGAAATCCAGCTTAGGTTATAACTGAGGTTGGTGGTTTCCACCTGGTATACTGAGTTTCCTGATTACACACAATAACTTTCCATTTCTACCTGTCTGTAAGCACTTGCAGAAGGCATTTACTGCTTGAGGTGGCTGCTGGCACCCTGAGACCAACAAGGAGAGATCAGTAGCAATTTTGCACAGTGTTTACCTTCTCCTGGCCATAGGCAGCTGGACCTGGGTGGTGGCCCCACAGCAGACCAATTCAGTGTGGATCCTTCCTTCCCGACTGCTCCTGGCTCCCACCAAGCAGCAGCAGGGCTCAGCAGCATCCTGCTCATCCCTGAAGCCCCTCAGATCGCTCCCCAGTGATCTGCCTCCCTCCACATGGATTTATTTGTGACCCAGGGCCTTTCTAAGTATAGGAAACCCAACAGGGGTCACACTGGACTCTGGCCAGTCATTGAAATGGTCTTGTTTTGAATGGGCACTTGCCACATTGGCCGAGGGGCTGCTCGCCTGACATCTGTGCCCCATGGGGCACATTGTGGCCCTGCTCCACCTGCCAGAGGGGATGAGGTAATGCCCAGATGATCACAACTGAAAGGCTACCCCAGTTATTTTCCATCTCAGCAAGAAGCAGACATTTTCTCAAATCTCAGAGAAGTCCTGGTGCTCAACTAGTGATACGATAAGCTCCTGAGCCTTGCAGGCATCAGGGGCCAGTGGTAGCCCTGTAGAATCAGGAACATTTGGAAATTCAGCCACTGGGACTCTAGGCCCAGCAGCCCTCAGCATGGACTTGTTTTCCTTCCTCCAAATAACCTGTTTAGTTTTATTTTATTTTCATAACTAATCACAGCAAAACCAAAGTCCCTCCTAGCAGCGTGACAAGCTCTCTCCACACTGCTCCTGGTACCTGGCTCTGACAATCCCCATCCTACTGGCAGAGGGGCAGGGCTACCCAGGGCCAGCCCCAGTGAGCACATGGTCAGCAGTAGGAGATGGGTCCTGCCCAGAGGGCCTGCCTGCACACCAAGGGACATCACCCAGGAGGAGGGGGTGGGTGGGCTTCTCCTGTGTTGCACCGGAGGGCATTGAGACCAAAACAAAACCTGCTGCAGCAGGAGCAGCCCCAGACGCTCGGCACTGCAGACCCATGAGCGCCTCAGGCAGAAAAGGAGCTGAGGAGCTAGGATGTGCAATGGGAGATGAGATTTCAATAATCTGTCAGAAATACTGCTTACAAATGCCAGCTTGTAAAAAATGATCAATGTGCAGAATGAAATATTCCTACTTCCAGGATATCTTTTTTCTTTCTTTCAAGATTGTATTTTTTTCCTTCTTCTGTACATGCCAGTTGTTTGTAGCCTAGGAGCCAGCATTTTGAAATATCTCTGTGCCCTTTCAGGCTGCATGTTGCTGTGCACAGAGATCCTTCTAACTTTTCCTTTGTGCTCCTGTCACTTCTTGGCCTTGACACTCAGGCTTGCCTCTGTGCATTTGAACAGTAGCACAAAGCTGGGCTGCAGGAGCCCAAATGAGGCAGACAGCCCTGAGGAGCACAGTGGGATGGCAAGGAAAGCAACTCAGAGACCCTGGAGTGCACCAGCAAGTGGGAGCAGCCATATCGGAGTAGCAGCCATAAGGAGAAGTAACCATAGCTGCAGGGATGGTCATCCTTGCTTCCTCATGCATGGGAAAGAACCTCCAGGAGGGCAACCTGCCACAGGGATGGGGAAGGAGAAAGGCAAAAGGTCATCCTGAGGATACGGTGGCTCCTTGCAGGCAGAGAATCTGAATTGAGCTTATAAACATCCCACACTTCCCAGCATGGTTTTCAATTAAAATAAACCCATTCTGTAGTACCGCCAGAGAATGGTTCACCGAGAAATTTATAGTCTGAGGTATAATCACTATTACTCCGTGAGCATTTATTAGGAATATAAAAATGAAATTAAAATTGCCAGATTAGGGAGATTTGATGCCCCTTATGGACACACTCTTTTATTTTCAGGACAAAGTTGCTTTACTTCCAAGAAGACTGATGAATTCGTAGATGGGAACTCACTAAAATCATACACCATGGTATTGTATAGCACTCATTTTGCTTGCTGTTAAGTGATATTTTGTAGTTCCTCTGTTACCTCAAGAGACTGAGTTGATTAGCCTGGGTTAAGCCAAAAAACCAAAAATAGAAAACCACAAAATAATGTAACATATATCCAAAATCATAAATCTGCAATCAGCGAAGAAGAGAACCTCTGTTAACATCTTCTTCATGTAAAACAAGTATTTTTTGAGGCAAGCAAATAAAGAGAGTTAATGTGACCAATTTTAAAAAGTAGCTTGCTCAAACCCAAGAGTTTTGGCTTACTTAGTATGCAGATTGCTGAAGGCTGGGCTCCTCTCAGGAATCCCTTAACTTTTTGATGGCTCAGTGCTGCACATTTACATCCCTGTGAGATATGTTGGTCCTGCCTGGAAGAGCCAGGCTTCCCAAAGAACTAATTACACGTTTTCCATAAGCTGGTCCCTATAGCTTTTTAACACAGCTTTGCACTGCACTTATATCTGGAACAATAAAATAAATTGGCACACCAATGCCAAAATCCCCATGTGCTTCCTTTCTCCTGAGAAATTCAACTTCTCAATAAAAATGAATGACAGGAAGAAAGTTTTATCACATGCGTTATCTATATAAAAACCCACCAATGTTTGGTCTTTATTTAGCTTGTTTCTTAATACTGCCACAGGATGTTAGCACCTTGACATTTTGTTATTATTATTGCTGCTCTAATTTCTAAGCTGATGCATCTTCCGCCTTATTCTAGGCAGGTCCTGTGCTCTTGCTCTAGGGTACAAAACCTCACTTCTTTCCTGGTCTTTTAGCAATTATCAATAAACATGTAGTAACTATGAAATAACTAACCTGTAGATCAGTCTCCTCTCACAAGTACACGACCAAGTCAACCAGTATACTCAGTAATATGCACGCGGTTTTGAAGAGATAAATATTTTTCTCTGTATGACATATACTTGAAAAATATCCAGTATGTCTGAATAAAGTTACTTTCTAGATGCTTCCATACGTATTCAAATTTTACCTTCAGATCCCAGTTTTTCAGTTTGCTGAGACACATACTTTCACCCTGAGAGTTACATAGTATCTAACACCACCACAGTCTTGGCAGAAAAGTCCTTGTTGATACTTCTGTCACTGTAAAATCCGCTCATGAATTAATTACTTTCTAAGCTGACAGTTTTTAAGACAGTGCAAGATAAAACCAACCAAAAAGAAAGCCAAATATAAAATTCCAAATAGAACCACAATGTCTACTGAAATGTTGAAATAAGAATGGGATAATGTTTGCAGTGTTGAACATTGGTCCTTGGATGAGTTTTTAGTATCACATTTCAAAACACATTGCTCCTACAGCTTTCTTGTATTGCAATGCTTTTCCACATGCATATCAGCCGGTCCCAATAGTCTAAAAACTCTCTGGCCAACTCTGGAAACTATTTAGCACCTGAATCCCATTTATTTCTACATAAACATCTCAGTTCCTTAATCATAACTGGGAGAATTGTACTCCTCTACCTCTCAGGATTTATTGAATAAATTTCACATTATATTCCTAAAGTCCTTTAAATACCACTCTCTAGGCAAGAGGAGAGCCCAAAGATATCCTAAACAGACAAAAGTTAAATAAAAAAATGAAATGAGATCAGAAGCGACAATATGAGCTTTGCTTTGGCTCCTGGAGATGAATAGAGAGGTAGGTAGGTAGGTAGGTAGGCAGGCAGGCAGGCAGATAGATAGATAGATAGACAGACAGACAGACAGATAAACAGAGTGTAAACACACTACTAAAAGCCTCAAATTACAATCCATAATTTGCAAACTCCAGATAACAGCATTTCAGTATGCATACTGAAAGAAACTCACAACTATTCTTAATTCATGGCATCGGATTTTTCCTCTACTGTCACTTATGTAAAATGATGTCCATTATTCACTAGAACAGATAAATAGCAAAATCCAGAAATTCATACCACAAGTTATATTTTTGGAAATATTGCCTAATTTTTGAAGAAATGACTTTGTGCCATGCCATTGGTTCAAGACAGATGGCCTCATAAACCTCTCAGCAATGTATAAAACCCAGGGTTATATTTCACAGGCTCCAGAACTTGCATTTCACAGAGATGACTGAATGCTGCAGCAGAGAACCAGAAGCCATTTCTGTCTGGTGGTGGGATGTGAGCTGAAAGGGCCCATCACCTGCACACAGGGCACGATGTGGGGAGTGACAAAGAGCTGATGTCCCCACCACCGTGCTGCACTGCCAAGAGCAAGCTGCAGATCCATGAATTCCTAGATTTCTTAAATTAATTTTTGGCCTTATGCTCACTCCCAAGACTACGTGGTGATGCTGAAACAAAAGGCCATGGAAGCAGCATGCTATCCAGCAGAGCCTGAATTTATACACGCTGCCCTTTTTGGCTCCATAAATATTCATAGGCAGCCCTTCTCTGTCATTAGTAGCCACAGGAAGAACATCAGGCTTCACATGACATATACTCATTTACTGGCATTTTACAGGAGACACCTGCTTACTTAAATCAATATATGTGAAATGCTCCCATTTATCCTACTTATCCCTACTCTACCTTCTCCCATGTTGCAAACCTTATTAATTACTGAAAAACCTCTGAAACAGTATGGATTGCAGATTCAAAGGGATGTCCTGTCCCAGGTCCACCTTGTGCTTGCTCAGGGATGCTGCCCATGCTGGGCACAGCTGCATACAAGACCACACACTTGCCTTGTCTCTTCTGCCCTGATGGTGCTTCTTGCTGGACTCAGGTGCTGAGAAGGAAGAATCCATCATACTCCAATGCAGAGTGGCATAGCTGGAAGGAGGAAGTCCAGGAGGAAATATTTCCACACAAGTAGCCTGCAGAAAGAGTGTGGCAGGGAAGTAAAGCCAGGAAATTATGCACAGAAGTCTCTGTTCAAAACAGTATTTTAAGGCTTCTCCCAATACACTGCTGAAGAGACCCAGAATTAAAATCATCCATGCTGTTTAATTTTAGCCCTTGCAAGTACATTTTCCAGGGACATATGGGCCCTGAATGCCACACATTACATTTTTCTGTGTCTTAACACACAAGGTGGATGGCACTACCTAATAAGCAGTGGCAGTCAATATCTTGATTAATATCTTCATCTCCACTGTCTGCAGCATCGCCAGCCTTCTGCATCTGAGCACGAAGAAGCAAAGAGTGGTCTGAATAGGCTGTCAGAGCTCTCCAGGGATGTGGACATGTTAATTGCCAGTGACATCCCCAGGTATCTGCTGGCAGCAGAGAAACCACGAACTCAGAATTCTCACTGCTTTGCAGTTGTGGGTTTCTCTCACAGCCTTGGCTCAACATGCTGTACTTCAGCTTGCTTTCATCCAGGTCTGTCTCTTCTACCTCCTTAGCCAGAGCCCCTCAGGCCTCTCCAAGCCGGAAGCACTGAGTGTAGTTCTAAGAGTCCTGAGGTACATCAGCATGGCTCCCAGCCNTGACTCACTCACCTTCTGTTTAGTCTCTGTTCTCCTGGGTCACCTCCTTTCCCCAGAGTTTCCAATTCCCTTGCTCACTGGTGGTGGGTGGATGTGTGGCTGCCTGTATGCTGCCAAGCCTGAAGACTTCTTGAAGAACAGAGAAAGGAGAAGAAACACCAGGACACACATTTCCATTGAAGCCATGAGCATATATTCCTATGCTCAACCATGCAGAGACCATGTTTCACTGTTGCTTTGGTGGCCACAGGATTATACATACCAAGTTTTGCTCTTCCAAATGGTCTCCATGTGCTTTTTGTTATCAATCTGGAAAATGCTCTCATGCTGACAGCCACGTAAGAGAAGGCAAACAACTAGACAACTGGATGGAGATTTTGTGTGGGATCCCAGGGATGCTTCAGAGGGTTTTGTGAGTTCACAGTTGTGAATGCCATAAATGCTATCACAAGTGGTTCACAGTTTGACACACATTCCAAGTGGTCAAAAAACGGTTTCCCCACAGCAACTTGTGACTCATTTTGTAGCCATAGCCATGTTAGGCAGAAGAATACTCTTGGAGGGCTATACCAGCCTTGGTAGGAGTGACATTTTTTGGATGAAATTTTCAGGGGTCCCTCGCTTCGAGAAGGTACCAGTATTCTTCACCCATTTTTCCCCACTTCCCTACTTCTTCCCCATGATCTTCCCTACTGCCCATTTCTTTGTACACTGGAGACTGTCTGATGCACACCCTTCTATCTGCTGATTTTTAAGCATTTTAGGTTTTTAGACATCTTCTGTTTTGATCAGTAGATACTTTACTTGAAACCCCTATCTGGCTGATAACATAGCTTGAAAAGGAAATTGAGTATCAGCAGTGTGGAAGGTTTTGGGTTACTTTCCCCTCAGGGGTTATCAGGCCATTTCACACTTGCTCATGATACCATTAAAATGCTTATAAATGCCCCTCCTCATCCCTGAATTTCTCTGCCTTGCCTAGTTTTAACTCCTCATGACTTTTAACTCTCATTTTTTCCTGCTAGCAGTTACTTAGATTATGTTCTTGTGTAGCTGCCACCTCTGTTTTCCATTTCCAGAATTAATTTGTTAACCTCAGGTTTTGAGTAGTCCCTTGTGAAGTCACATTGGTTTTTTTACTTGTTCTCTGCATATCTTTTTTCAGAGTTTTAATCTGTTGCTTTCTAAATTCAGATTTCTTAATATAATTCTCCAGCTTGTTTGCACATCCTTGGATCTTAGGTACTTCTCACCATAACCAGGCCTCTAAGAGCCTGATCTCACCAGGCAGTTAAGCATGTACTTAATTTAAAGAACATGTATAATCCGATCCCTGTTCAACACATATACCAATGGCTGTTCCAAGGGGACAAAAGCACATGCTGAAAGTTTCTGTAAATTTGTAAAACTTCTGTTCTTGAAATCTAAGCCTTCAATACTCCTGTAGCACCTTTTGGCTCCTAAACTTTTTTTCTCAACTAAAGAAAAGGAGATTTGCAGCACTCAGTTGTTCTCATCTTTTCATTTTCATAGGACTTGTCATCTTCTGGGCTTTTTGGTCACTGCAGTCCTTTTACATCCTTTAGAGAAAAGCGAACGGAATGTTTTACCATACTGGGATGACAAGTCACCGTGCTCTTGAAAAGCAAGAGATCACTTATTCAGACTAAGCAAAATTAAGCAGAATTTTTAACCTCCAATTTCTGACCAGTATAATTTGCATTTGTGGAAGAATCTGAAGAAATCAGCTGTGAACGCTCAAGCTTATACATCTGCCTCCAGGCTAAGAGGCTGCACAAAGCCCATATGCTCTCAGGCCAGGCTCAGCTCTGTTCAGGTGACTTCTTTCCTTCTTGCAGAAAGTGACGCCTGCCGTGCAAACAGAAGGGTATTTCTGTGAGATGAAGGAGAGGAGAAAGGCTTCCCACTGCCATCTCCCTGGAGTAATATGTCTGTTTCTTGCCACGAACCCTCCTGGAAGAGCAGATTCAGTAGTTTAGTACTGTCCTGATGATTTTTTAATTTGTTTTCACCCCAAACTTCTAAAAATATTCAGCTTTGCTCCAATAACCAAAAGCAAATTGAAAAGAAATGGAAAGGAAGTGACATGACTGAGCAGCAAATGTTCTTTTTACCAGTTAGCTTTGCATTTTAAATTAGATATAATGTAAAGATAATGCTTTGAAAGTTTGCGCCTTGAGACAATCAAGCAACATTCATGCAGTCAATCAGTTGCAGTACTTACAGCTTCACTTACTGTCTCCTAAGAAAAAAGTTGTTCTGCATCCTGTCTAAACTCTTGAGTTGGGGTAGGACATGATTTCCAGGCAAAAATCAGAACAGAGCACAGATCTGTTTTATTCCTGGCTCACTGTCCTGTCATTGGCATACACAACATTTCAGTTTAAATTATTTTGAGTCTTTTCTCTCTCTCTCCTTTTTTTTTGTTTTGTTTTGTTTTAGGTTTGCCTCATGTTTCAGTATTATCTGTTAAAAATGCTGTGCAGCTTGATACTATCACCAACACCCCAACAGCACTTTAGCACTTTATCACTTACTCCCTTTCAAGCAGAAAAGGAATTTTTCTTGGTGTTAATGGAAATGCAGTCAAGGGCTGTGTGGGACCCCTCTGAGAAGAGAAGAACATACTATGCATTTAATTTAAATTGGGTTTAGAGATTTTTTAATACAAAAATAAAAGTCTCTATTAACATAGGAAATTATTCTGAAAAATCTGCATGCTACAAAGCAGGATAATATCCCTCAGATGGTAAAATTACCCAGACAACTGGAAAAGCTTCCAATTATACAAATAAGGCACAGCACTGCAAAGCTGATAGCAATGTGGAAAGTTACAGAAAGGTATTCGGCAAATTCTTCTAGAGAATAAAGGGCGAGCATGTTGCAATCAGCAGCCAAACTTGGATAAGATGATATTTAACGTATTAAAGATGTTTAACATTTCTTCATAACAAAATAGCGGAGTCATAAATCACAAAGTACTGATTCCTTTGGGTATCACAATTCTACAAGTTTGAAGACAAAGACTATATCAAGTTTCCTTCTCATTATAATCTCCATGTAATAACCCTGAGGTTGGAGAGAGAGGTGAGAGTTTGTGGAAATGTGCCTTCAATGAGGGAGAAGCATATATGCTTTGGATTGCTTGAATTTCTTAGGGGAAGAGTGTGTTGCCTGAATAACTGCAAGCATTTTGCCTCATAGGGATGAAATAACAGAAAAATTGGTATTATATTAAGTAATCTGAATATTATTTTGTAACCAAGGCTGACCTTTCAATTTATCCACTTTCTCTACCAAATGCTCTCTTCCAAAAACTAATTACTGAGTCATTCTTTTCCTGTCTCATATAAGCAGTGTTTCTTTCCATCTTCAGGGGGTTTTGTGTTTGCACGAACTATCCCTCTTTCTCCATGCTAAGGCAATTTAGTTACTAAAAAACCCCAAACAAACACAGAAGGGACACTTCAAAGTAGCCAGACATCATGTGTCAGAGAATTAGAGAATTCTAATAACTGTCTGGGCATTTATTTGCAATCATTTACCTGNAAAAGTAGCCAGACATCATGTGTCAGAGGAGAATTAGAGAATTCTAATAACTGTCTGGGCATTTATTTGCAATCATTTACCTGATAATTTCAAAGTGCTTTTGAGCCATTAAAGCTTTACAACATCCCACAAAGTTGGTGGTTTTAACCTTCTTTCACAGACAGTAAAGATGAAATAGCTTAGCTCCTGTGCTTTAGGTCATATGGATAGTAAGAGAGAGATGCTATAAACAAGGTGACAAGGCTACAATATTCCAGCTATTACCTCCTTCTGGAATGAGCAGTCAGTAAGGTGGCAGTCTAAGGGGAATGGGGAAATCACTGGAATTTCTTGAAAATTACTACACAATGCAGCCTTCCCTAAAAACTGGAGAGCCAAAGGTGAATTCTGAACCACATTGTGTATCTTTCTGCATTAAAATAAAACCAGGCAGGTGCTTAGGTGGTGCTCTAAACAATAGAGGGAGATACATGAAAGAAGAGCCTCCTTCTTGGCATCTGTATCTCCCAGGAGCTGTGGGGGTACAAAAAGCCCACATGTGCAGCAGGATCAACAGGAGCACCAGAACAGTGGGTGGGAAGGAATGCTGCACTATATGAAGACACACAAGCAAGCTTTTGTGGGCTGCTGCCTCTGGGATGCACAACCTGCAGCACTACATCCATCTGGTCCAGTGCCACATGGCAGGGCTCCTCCAAATACCAGTCACACCATTCACGGACCTGAGGGCATGGCATGAAGCTGTGTCAGGGGAGGTTGGGCATTAGGAAAAGATTTCACAGCCATGGGGAGTTTGGGCATTGGAACAGGCTCCTCAGGGGAGTGGTCACAGCTCCAAGACTGACAGAGTTCACTAAGTGTTTGGACAACACTTTCAGGCACATGGTGTGACTCCTGGGGATGGTTCTGTGCAGGGCCAGGAGCTGGACTTGATGATCCTTATGGGTCCCTTCCAGATCAGGGATTGCTATGATTCTGTGACCGCTTCTGAAGTTTCAGCCCTGTGCAGAGAAACCTCCCCAAGCAGATTGCATCCAGCACTCAGGATGTATGGAGCTGAGATCATTACAATGCCGTGACGACCACAGCAAACGCTGAAAGGAGTCCAGGCCATTATTGCATAAGACTTGAGCGCTTTCCTGGCAGTGACTGCAAAGAAAATTAAAATGCTGAAACTGAATTTATCCTCAGTTTCAACATCATCTCTCAGAAAGAGTCAAACAGCAATGGAATTTCAAGAGGGAAAAGCTCCTACAAAACTGATGGCTTTTTACTTTCCCTCTGTCAGCAGATGATTAATTCCTGGTGCTGGAGGTGCATCTGAGTGACAGTGTAGTTCTGGAAGTCACAAAGAAGCAAGAGAGGTCCTGACCGAGGCTTAATCATTCTATTCTCAGCCCTTGCTCTGTCCAAAGCTCTGCTGAATGGAAGCCAGTAAGAATTTTTCCTTGAAAAAGACAAAATAAAACGTCAAGATAATCTTGGTTAGCAACTTGGGATCTCATATTAAGAAGAAACTAAAGCAGGAGAGATTAAAAGTAGTATTATTTTTTCTCATAATCAGATGCCTGATGTTCAGCACCTAAACCTGCTTTTTTTAAAAATAATTGTATATGTACTCCCAAAGCCAGTATAAACTGGCTGATTTGGCTCCCTGAAACATATGCCACATAGGCTGATGCATAAATTTGGAATTGTAAGTTAATTAGAGTGACCCAAGTTCAAAAACTTTCTCTAAGCAATTCCCCAGCCCAACACTAATTTGTCATAGTCACTGCAAAGTAGGTCTCAAAAATCTACCACCAAAAACCTCCTGTGCTAGAGCTGAGAACAGAGATATGATAATATTAAATGCTTGATCATCATTCTATTTAACTTTAAAAAGTATTAACTAGGCAATATAAATCTGGCACGTATACATATAGATAAGATTATTGTATGTTTTAGTATTGAAATATTTTTACCAGTGTTTATTAAGCTACCTTCCAAACATCTAGAAGTTTTAATTTTTAAAAATATCAGGTGTTTTAGGAAGCAGTAGGAAAACTAAAACTTTTTTGCCAATCAAAACCTTCCCAAGCACAGATTTAATTTTTCCAAAATTTCATAATTTTTTTGTTGAAAGTCCTTTTTATTGTTTTTCCCAAAATGGAAATTTTGGCTTAAGCAGTGCTGCCATCAGAGACAGAAAGTCCTGTTCTTGATGTAGATATTCAACAGTGTTTATATGCATTAATAATTATCTTTCTGCATCGCCCTTTATACAACCCATACTTCTAACTTCTGTAGAAGAGAAAGCTAGTGTCTCCCAGAACAGAACAAACAGATCCACCTACAGCTGTTGGAGTAACTCCAGACAACTTTACCTGAAACTCGGTTGACATGCTATGAAAAACAGTAGCTTGGGATCACCTAATTAGGGACTGTTTGATAAAGCAAGTAACTTTTACTCAGCATAGGAATTTATGTTAGGATGTCTCATCAAAGGAATGTGCACTGAGGCGTCAACTTCCTTCACCTTGCCCTCTGCCTTGCTGTATTTTTTCCAGCTGCTCACACACTATCCAGAAGGTCCATCTGGTTTTACCAGGACATGATTTCAAACCTTCTTTCATCAGGCAACAATGCCATCCAGCTGGTACCCTCAGCTTGCACTTTTGCATGCTGTGATTTCTGGTGACAAAATTATCAATGGCACAATTAAACAGGAACACTTTCCAGATGCTACAGGAGGAGCACCGTGGCTGCTTCAGCTCAACCCTTGCCCTTCCAGGTGGCAGCTCTGTGACTTCTTCTTAAAACTGTTCCCTACCACTTGAGTCTGCCTGCGAATTCCCATCTCCCTCAGGTTCTTTCAGACTCCTGCACAGCTCAGTGACACTGAAGCTCGCTATATTGAATCTCTACACTTCACTTCCTGTGCAGAGGAATTACCTTGTAAAAGGGAAATATCGTCTAACCTGGTACAATTCACCTTTGAAAAGCTCCTGTTGCTTTTAATGTTAACATTCCCCACTTGCCTTTCTTTGCTCTCTATTGTTTCAAATCTCTACACACAACTGAGGTGACACTAATGAGCTGCTCAGATTATTTTTCCCTTTCTGTAACAGAAGGTGCTACAGGCATTATTCCCCAACCATAAAGTTCTGGAGTTCACAGGTTATGAAAAATCCTTTCTACCAGACTTGCAATTTCCTCTGTCATGTCTTGAACTATTATGAGATGGATATTATCCAGCTACTCTTCAATTGCAGACACACTTATTTGCACTTCCACAGTTACTCCTGACTACTTCTGTTCCCATAGTCTGCTTTACAAATATAGTCATATTATCAAACAAAAGCAAAGTATTCTTTAGTTTGAGATAATACTTGAGCTAGCTTTATCTTCATCCTCTCCTTATTTGACTGTGGAGAACAGGAGACATTTTTGGACCCTGCTTCTAATCAAGTGAAATATATTAAGTTTGAAAATGGTCTTGTCTCCAGTTACAGACCTCAACAAAAGGTTCAGATAAGCCATTGATGGCACTAAGTTACATGACAGAAAGCATGAATATACTTAGAAATAATCAAATTTTAAAGTTCTTTTAAATTTTAAAAATTCAATTTTAAAGTTCTTTGCCATGGAATTGCACTGGCTAATATGACAGTTATCATCTAAAAAACCCCACTTGGTTTAAAAGAGAGAAGAAAACCATTACAACACGAAATTCAGATTTCAACATATTTGTCATTTTGAGTATCTGTGTTAGCAAACACTGCCCAGAAACTGTTTCAATGACTACCTTACCTTATGTGCCACACATTCCAGAAGAGATCCATCCAAGTAGAACAGCCCTGTCTGGATCTGACGTGCCTGGGCCAAACCCTTTGTTTCTGCAGAGCACTCACTCATCTTTCAGCTCACCCAGAACACATCCTACACTTCCTGCCCAACCATCATCCTGCAGACAAAACTAGCGCTCACAGCAAATATAGAAAAAACAGAGGGTGTTTGTATTCATTAAATCCCCAAAACCCCTCTTCCAAGTCCTCTAGCTTCAATCTATACAGAAGATCTTCCTTTCTCTGTCTCAAGCTCCTACCATCTTCACCATGCCAAAACCCCAGATCAAAACCTCATTTAAGCTATATACAAGGAGCAATTTCAATCCACTTAATATGTGCAACCAAACTGCTCACTGCTCAATATATTGCGGAGTTTGGGAATGTTTACGAAGCTGCCACAAAACTTCTAGTGCACTGTAGAGCTCTGCTTTGAACTGCCAAAGAAACTGCAGGTTCTTGCCACAAAACTGAGGACCAGTGTGTCACAGAACACACATTGTTTTCTCTGGGTTGAACCTGGAAACAATTTCTAAGTTTTTTTCAGAACCAGTGAGTAACCACTGAGCAACTAAATTCATGCTTCCATGTTAGTACTGAAACAGATTTTCTGTTTGGCTTTCTAAGAACCTTCTACCCGACAATGGCATCTCCTCTCACAATATTCATGTCAAAGAACAGCTAAAACGCAGAATGCTATTTTCCCTCACATCACACTTCCAAGAGAACCTTTACTTTTAGCTCCTGTAGGGATTTTATGAAAGACCAAGGGAGCAAGACATCCCAATACAACCTCTGTATCATATTGGTCAAAATGGTGTATTTTTAGCCAGTCTCCATAATGTTTTATATTTCCATTAAAATGCATGCTTATGAACTATATTCCCATGAGAGATGCCTCACCTGACAGTGGCATGGCGGTGCTCCCAGGTGCTACACACTGAAGTAGAGCTGGCAGCACATCTTTGCTTAGGGATGCCCTGGTACAAGCCTTTCAGGAAGGAATGCTCCTGAGCTTCTGGGGGACTTTAACAAGGCAGGCACATGAGAAATGCTCTCTGGGGCCAGACCACTCATCCACCCAGTCCTGCAATCTGTCTGTGACAATGGCTATACTGTATATATAATTGTGTACAAATACAAATGCAGTAATATATCTGTCAGAGCTAACTCAATTCCTGTTGTTGTGATCATTTCAACAGAACTCTGATTTTGGATTGGTAATGTACACATTTACATTGTGTTCTGTACAATCCTAATGACCAACCAAAATAAACTCTGTCAGTTTAATCCCTTAAGCCATCCTCAAAGAGTCTTTCTAATTACAATGAGCAGGCAGCACCCCTTCTTGAGGAAAAAGGGAGAGAAACATTAAATGAACATCCAAATCCCACAGGTTAAATTGACTTATTAAAATGTATTCATCCTGGCTAGCGTATTTTATTGAGGAGAGCCAGAAAATGGCTCTAAGTGGGCATGGAGGGACTCTCTCATGTTATTAGTCATCTTCAAAAGAGTGGAAAACCCGCTAGAATAAATGGTATGCAAAGGAAGAGGGAGGCCCCTACACACCCCTGAGAATCCCCTGGGGCTGCACAGCACATCTGTAGCCAGCTTGAAATCTTTCAGAGGAAGGATGCCCTGAAGACTTCTCCTCCTGTGATGTACCCCATCTTCCCTCACCAACAACTCTCTTGGGGTGTAGGCAGGACTGCAGTACAGGCAGAGGTGCAGCCCTAGCTCTGTAATGGAAATTTCCAGAAAAAACAACCAATTTCCTTAGAGGTAGGTGTTTGGCTGGAAATTAAGCCCTTTTTCAAAAATCAGGGATATTGAGGAATACTTGAGTAGACATTCTTCCAGTTTCCTGGAAGACTCTACTGGCCTGTGGCCTCTCTCCTCTTGCCCCTGAACTCACACATAGAGTCAGTAACCCATGACTTGGAGGATGCTGCCTTTCACACTGCTTTCTAGCTTTGGTCTTGTCAGCAGAGAGGACAAGAGAGATGGAAAGGGATAGAGTACTCAAGGAAGGCAGAATCCTTAGAAACAACTAAAAATGTACTCAGACAGACAAGTTAGAAGTGAAATACTACTAAACTATATTGTCAGATGTTCTTAGCGATGGCCTGCGGTGGAGAGCTGGCCAGTCACACAGTGCTGGCTCTCCCCAGTCCCAGCTGTTAAACTGTTATGAAGTTAAAATTGCACGAAATACTTTCCTAACTTCACTTTTCCATGGATGTAATAACTATCCATACCACGAGGGTGTTTCACAACTGCAGAAGGGGAAGAGGAAAGATACACAAGACACTTCATATTAAAATGTGATCCATGCTATGAAAAACAAATGAGAGTTCTGGATCTGATCTAACTGTGAAGCAATTTCAAGTGATAATAAGATACCAATGATAAATTTGTTAAATCTGGAGTACATGTGGAACTCATCTGAAGCATACAGCTGAAAAATACACTAATTTTAAAAGGGATGCCACAGGCCATTCTGTCTATAACAACTACCTGAGGACACTGTAGTCTGCAATTATACCTTTGTAGGCATAAGTCTGGTAAATTTTTTTAATGTATGTTAATATTTATTGTTTACATAATAGTTCATTAAGACAGCATTCTCCCCCCCAGTTTAGAGACATGAGAAGTCACAAGGTGCAGTACAGCAAGGGCTTTACCACTAAATCATGGTTTATTATTCTTTTAGCTCAGAAGAAAACAAAATCAACATTTGGTTTCAAAAACATCACAATTATTTTGAATTTCTCATGGATTTGTAATATCAGCATGTTCACAAAATAGCTAGAGCAAATCATTACTGCAACCATGTTGTCAGTATATCCATGGCAGGACCAAAAAGGTTAATCTTTTAAGATCTTGTCCAGCATGACATTTCTGTGATTTCATCCCATGAAATGTGTGCTGCCTATTTTTTGAATCAAGTTCCAATGTGCCCAGACTGTCCCTCCTAGATTCTGTCTAATCTCTTCTTGAAACTCCTCAGTGACAGTTATTCGGCTACTTCCCAACTAAGTTTGTTCCAAAATCTAAGCCTTCTGGATGTGTCTATAGAGCATCTCTGTTTTCCATCTTCTACATGGTTTATATTTATGTTATTTCTTTGTAGTTCTTAGAAATTCTCATTACTGCCATTTATGAACAAAACTTTGTAATAATCTATCCTGTTCCCATATGCTGATTTCTGTTTGTTCACTGAATATGGAACTAAAGTCCAGCTAAAGCTGGATTTCTTTTTTTCTGTTTCCTGTGCTAGGAGCTTACAAGTCAGGTGTAGAGATGTTGGGCACTGAAGTAGTGATGGATGTGGGTGTAAGTACCCCTAGCCAAAGAGGTTCTTCTGCATGTAAGTCTGTTTCAGAAGAAAATGCAACTTGACATGAAAATAATAATTCTAGAATAAGCCATGCTCAGAGAAGCTTTTAGTGGCTAAAACAGTACATCAGTTTGCAGTTAGGTTTTAGATAAGGAAAACTAGATGTGCCCTCCTCACCATCAATAATGTAATTTAATGTCTGGCTGCTTGCTGCCATTCATTTTTCTAACAGGTTTTGATCTTACACAACTTGGGAAGATTGGCCCACTTAGCAAAGACTTCATTTTCACTGTACAGCAAAATCTTGACACAGGTGAATATTGCCATATAACATTGATAATGACCAAAGACAAAGCATTTTCTACTCTTTTTTTTTTTTTTTTGCTCCACATCCAAACCATCACTCCTTTTTCTCCATAGCCTAATACTGAAATTGAAAAGAGTTAGGATGCACTTTTATGTCAAACACTGGTAATTTATCAGTAAGGGGGGAGGGACAGATATTTATCAAGCAGACAGCGACTCAAAAGTACTGTGACAATTAAAAAGGGAGCATTCTACATTTTCAAGGACTTTTTGGATTACTCTGTGGAGAACTCAGGACATAGGATGCACGCATTATACTGCAACCTTTCACAACACAACAGCCTAAAGGCAATTAGAAGAATTTCATGCTGCTGAGGGTAAGTGGTCTGTGAATCCTACAGTAAAATACTCAGCGTCAGGAAAATTGCCTTAATCTTTGCCTTCTGCATGATTCATATTCTTTCAAGTTAACACTGAAAACAAAACATATGAAAATGCAAGTATGATGAGTGACTAGCTGTAAACACAGAACCGTCTGGTCAAAAACAGATGTAATTTTTACTCCCTTCATTTACTTTTTATTTACTCCATTTACTTTACACATTACTCCTGCATGCAATGTTACCTCTGAGAATTAAATCCCCATCACACATTCTGGATAGGTTTTCAGGCTAAATTCAGTTTATTGAATATTCAAATGAATATGCAATGAACATGGGACACACTCTAAAGCTCTGACGAAAAACTATCTTTTAATCTTCACAGAATCAACTAGGCTGGAAAAGACCTTTCAGATTATCAAGTCCAACCTATGGCCTAGCACCACCTTGTCTCACTCATTTAACTTTCAGAACCGAAAAATTAGCCAGAAGAAAGATTTCTATTGATTTCACAAAGGACATTGCTTTTATTTTTTTAACATCTTTAAAGACTTCCTATGCTTGTAGCACAACCATGTAGGCAAAGATTTCCCAATCAAGAGGTATTTGCTAAGCAGAGATATTGCAAATACCTGGTTGCAGGTTTATAAAGAATATCATAGAAGACAAGTACTATGTTGCTTCAACACCCTAAGGAAGTTATTCTCTTTTGGAAACGTTAACACTTCCTTCCAAAAAAAGAAGAGTCCAAACCAAATTATTACTCCAGTCCATATACTGATAAAGTTCCAGAACAAGCTGGTTTGTGTTGAGAAAAGGCCAAGCAAGGGCAACAATGAGTCTGGTCCTCTCTACACCAAGTCTCTTCTATGCTAGTTTGGCACTGTAAAAACAGCCTGTTCTGATGTACAAAATTTCTATTTTCAACCATACAAAGACTTTTACCTTGTCGAAAGAGTACAAATAAGGCCTGGTAAATTAAAACCAGCCCAGCATTGGTATATGAAGTATTAGTGCCTCCTCCCTTCTCACTCAATCTGATTAGTTTACAATAATGTGTATTTTCACAGCAAGAAGCCCACATACATCCGTGTCATTTCAGAGTTGTTTATGTTTCTATTATTATGCCATATAAAGGGATAGGACTCAACATGCCACACACAAACACCAACTTTTCATCTTCAGTTACTGCAAACATGTTACAAAACAGGCCTAAGCTTGGAATTATCCCTGAATCTCTGTGATCCTTACATTAGAACTGCAATCCTGGTCTTGGGCATCATCACTCTAAAATACTTCACAGCATAACATTCCTGCAGCTACCAAAAGCAATTTGCATGCACCAAAGACCCTACCTAGAGCGTGTGAAGACACTCAGTTTTGTTTAAATTTCACAACCATTTTCTTTATCCTCCCAAGTCTCAAAGACCTGTAAGCTCCTTATTGGAGTTGAGAAAACGCAGAGTGCCTCAAGTCAGGACAGCAAAATGCACTCCCCAGTGGCAGGAGGTTCACTGGAGGCACATGGAGCTGCCCTGCTGCATCCACACCGGGGATGCTTGCAGTGTTGCCTCCTGCTGCACAGGCACAGCGAGGCGGACGGGCTCTGCGTGTGTCTAGTAAGTCAGCGTTACGATGGGAAAAATCCACCCAATGCCAAGTGCTCCAGCATAACCGCATAACACTTCATTTGTGTGCTGAAAACTCAACAGGGATTTAGCTGAATTAGATCCTTGTGCACAAGAGAAAGTTAACCCTTGCTGAATAAACCTATTTTATTAGCGAATCGGAATTCAAAAGAATATGTTACTTAAAAAATAGTTTATTTTGGATGCAAATTAAATGACATACCATGTCTTCAAATATTCCTGCTTCGTAATTGTTTCTACTGTTTTGTTGTTGTTTTATGAGTGCAATGTTCCACCAGGGTCTTCTTTTTCCTATGTGCAACAAAAGTTATCTTCTTAGAGCAGATGAAATAAATCAGAGCACTCAGAGTCAAGGCTCTCACTCTGGTTTGACTTAAAACAGAAAAAAACACATTAAAAAGTACAACAAAAGTTTGCCAAGTCTTCTTAGTGACCCAGAAACTGATTATGATGTACTGAATTTTGCAAGTTACTAAATCTTCCCACATACACAACACCAAAACAAAATGCTGAGATTCTGCCACCAACAGGATTTTCTGTCCAAAATTAGACAGACTCAGTAGCATAATGACTGTCAAGGAAATCCCTTGGGATTAACCTCTCCCACCAGTTATCTGGGTGAAACCAACAGGCATAGAAGTCTCTGAAGATATCAGCAGATGCACCTTCAGTGGAATATTTCTATCGGCTGTGCTGCGGAGTCATCCATGGTAACCTCTGGCCCTCAAAAAGCCTCAGCTGAGACTGGAGGGCTAAAGTTAAATCTTCATCCCGGTGGCTGTGCCTGCATCCTCTTACCTGTGCACTCCTGTCAGTGAAAATAACTGCACTCTTCCCACTGTTCTCAGTTCCCTGAGGGAGTGGTGCAGTACAAAGACAAAACTTTGCATTCAGAAATATCATTCATTTTTTCATTAGCACAAGGTCCTGACCCAGAGCCATCTCAAGCTGGCCATTTGCTCCCCTGGGCTTTTGACCAGCACAGGTTGCAGTGTGGTATAAAGCTGGCCACAATTAAGTTCACACACAAATACAATGACAAGAGGTCACCATGGCTGTGTCTATCAAAGCCAAGGGATCCTAAATGTAAGAAGTGACTGAATCAGTGTACAGAGGGGCAAGGCTGGAAAATTAAATTATATGTGCTACAGAAAAATCTGTCTTTGTTTCCCAAGCTGTTCTTGCTTTCATACTCAAGTGTTTTGTGTTTCCCTCATCAGTAAGCACCACCACTTGGGAATGGCTGTGTCCTTTGGTGGACAAATGATTCATAGTGCTGTTCTTGCAACTTATGTTTGTCTTCCTGGAAAATTTCTGTATTAATGGTACTTTTTTTCTTTAAAAAATTTACTTTTAAGTCAACCCCAGTTTACAAATATCTCACCGAGTCAAGTGAAGTGCAAGTGGGTAAAAAGCAGTTTTATATTCTTGCTACAGATTTTCCAATCACACCTATTTTTATGTTACCAGGGGAAACCTCTATGATTTACTAACTACAAGCCCTTTAACAAACGTGAATTCAAACAAGCACTTGTAGAGAACAAAAACAAATGCTTCATTCTGAAAGGTATGTTTTCCTTTTAAACACTTCTTCCGTTAGAATAGAAACATAAATTCAACTGATTTTCACCTTTTTTTTAACAAAAACTTACTCCCCCCACCTCCCATCCCAGATGGCTAGATGTTGACTCAGTGCAAAGAACTTGGGAGACTAAGCAAACATGAGGCTAGTTTGACAATCCATTATAACTTGGCTAATGCTCCTCTGTCACCAATAATCAAGGCTCTGCTAACACTTTCATTTCTTTCTTTTTTTTGCTGAGTACACTGCACTCTGCTCAGCTGAATCACCAGGATTTCTTTTCTGTCAAGAGGGCCCTTTATTTTAAAGCTTCTTAAGGGAAAAATATTTCTTTCTTCAATGAAGCCCTTGAAGTGGTTTACTTCTTGCAGGTGAATTAGCAGAAATGTTGGTTTTCAGAATAGTTTCAGGCATATATTTCTCTATGCTCCACACCTTTTCCAATGCAGCAGTATGCAGGGCAACAGTGCCAGCTGCAGCACTTAACTCTATATTGTCTACCCTGGCTCAGCAATATTTGATAGAAAATCCAAGTCTGAGGCTTGATTTAGCAGAAGTCCTTACTCTGCCCCTTACAATGTTCCTCAATCCTATTAGAAAACCTCCAAATAAAACAATCTCACTACTTCAGACTTCTTTATCAACTTCCTCATGGAGGCCTGAAACACCAGTTTTAAAGGCATATTGGGCCACAGTGCTAGCTTGTGGGCATAGGTTCTCCAAGCACTCAAAATCAGGTTTTCCCAGGGGAAATCTGGATGCAGTGAACCAACAATTCAGCCATGGGTGCACAAGCCTGTGTGGATCCCGATCCCTGTGGATAAACTATAACTGCATCTTGGCTTGTTGATACAGGTGTCTCCAAAGAGGCTTTGGCATGGCCACAGGCTCGGCTCTTGCCCTGTTCCCATGAAGGAAGGAGCAGTGGCTGTAACAAAGAACACCAGCACCTCTGTCAGCCAAGGAGCCCAAGGGGGCCCTGGCCAGGCACACAAATCACAAGCAGTGCAGGTGGGACGTGTGTCCTGCTTCTGCCAGGCAATACATCTCCCCTGGTCAACTTCCAAAGTGTTGTCAGACTTGTGCATCTCAGCGAGGTGAACCACATGTTGGGCTGAGGTAAGCAAAGTTTGGCAAGTTTGCATTTCCCTGAGGAGCATCACTGCTGCAGGCAGGGGCACCTCTGGACTGGACAAAACATAACAAATGGGGATCTCCAGCTTCTCTCAGCTGGGGTCTCCTGGATGAAGCAAAGCAGGAGCGAAAAAATAAACTCATTTTACCCATTATATTCTCTGTGGGAATACAAACATTTAAGATGATTTTGTAATCTGAAGTTTAGTATAGAAACAAGGGCAACATATTGAAAAGATCCTAAGGCAGTAAAACTTAATTTAAAAGGACAGTGACTTAGGAGCCCTGAAAATTACTGCTACCAATGCCCTCAGATCTGGGGTTTTAAATCACTTTGGTGCTCTCAAAGATCGGGAATTTCAGCATTTAAGCATGATGTCTAAGGCCTTCATCCAGACAGCAAGCTTTAAAACTGTCGTATTTGCAAAGGCTTTGAAATCTCATTCCTGCCCCCATCATGGGAAAGATTAAATCCTCCCCCCACCAATGCAATGACTTTAAGGCAGAAATGTCTCTAAAGCGCAAGCACTTAAGTGAAGCCTTTTCCCATACCTCTCCTCACTGCCACCAAGAGAAGGGCCCCATAGGGGACCCTCTGCAACAGGAGCTTGTTCTGAGCAGGGAGTGACAGCACTGGAGTAGAGTCCATGGGATGAGGGTCGCCTTCTGGAGAGCTGTGTCACAGGCAAGCACATGGCAGGCAAAAGGCTGGGGACCATGGTCTATGGGAGTGTTAGCAGGACAGGATGATCCACTGTGGCCCCACACGCCGCAGCATGCTCCTACCTGCTGGGACGAGCATGGAGCCAGCAAGCTCCTCTCCCACCAGGAATTAACAAAGAAAAGACATACCTGCCGAGGCAGGGCTAGTATGCCTGCCCACTTCTAATGCTGCAGAGAAGAGGGAGCCCAGCTATCGATGGCAGGAGCATCCTAAAGCACTTGCAGAGCCAAACAGTCAGTGAGCCAAAAGACGTGGAGGGAGCCAGCGGAGAGCGCAACATCCAAATCAGCAAATCCCTTAAGCAGGTGTTTAAGAGCTTTACTAAATCTGGACCACAGGCTGTCTTCACAAGTGGCCCTCACAGATCCTGGGATACCTGCTAGTACTCCATGAAGGGACAAGGAGGCTGCTCACACCCCTGCTAAAGCATACCATGGCAAGCAATGAGAGCATGGGGATGTGGGTAGAGTCTGCAGCCCTCTGTAGCAAAGATGATCTGCATGCAGAGGGATGCTCCTTGGAGCAGTTCACTTCTCTGAGCAGTCACATTGTGTTATCACCATTCAACATCTTTCCTCTCTTTTTTCTTTTGCCATGTTTTGTTCTTTCTGTTTTTGTTTTATTTCAAGTTCTCATCTCCAGTGGAAAAGCCTTATCCTACATATGTTCTGCAGATTATTGGACCCACCTCCCCCTCCAAGTGTTTCAACAACAATCACTTGTTTTCTGTGCAGCAAGAGGGATTACAGCCCTGTGGCATCTTTCTGCATTCTTTAAAATCTTCTCTCCTCTCTGGGGAAGAATCTGTTTCTGATGTTAATGTGGTGCAACGTGTTTTTAAAGTGTTCTGATCCTGCCTGCTGTCACCACAACATAGTGATAAATTAAGAGTTTCATTTCAGTTTAATTTGCACATGCAGATTAAGAAACACAGGGGACAGGGCATGGAAGGACAAGAACAACTCTAATATCTCTGCCTCGCTCATGTGCATTTCTGGTAACTGTAAACTGCTTCATCCTAGTGTTGATGAAGAAAAAGTAAAAAACTTGAAGATTTAATAGATTCAATATTATTTTTACTCAGATATTATGGAAGGTGAGAATTTCAGAAAAACTCCTTGGCAACAAAGTTAACACAAATCCTTCTCACTTGCCTTAAGTTTCTCTTCCTCTTTCTTAGTACAGCAAGAAGGCAGTAACACGCTGTAACATGCTGAAGTATGCCCTTATCCCCTGAACTGAGCTGAAAAGGTTCGGATAAACAATTATTCCAGCACGGGAATTACTCATTCCAGTGAGATGGATGGAAACCGAGATGCAGGCTCTCCAGTGAAGGCACACGCCCTCCCAAGCCACCAAGAAGGAGACAATCTCATCCCTACTGAAGGTATGATGGTCTTCAGCCCAACCAGCCACAGTGGAGCCATTCAGGACGCAGGATATCCAGCCAGGTCACACTCACCCTAGCTATATGGACAGCTGGCCTCACTGACCATTGCAAAGGCACTGAGTCACTGGGGGGACTCTGCACCTCTCAGACACCCAATTTCTTTGACCCTTAGAGGAAAGAGACAAGGCCAGAAAAGGTTACAAAGAAAAAGGTTGGAGCAGAGACCGCTCTGATCTTGGCAAGACTGTTTAAATTGATTGAAGTGATAAAAATGGAATGCCCACATTTTGACTATAACATATAAAAATTGTGCTAGGCATCAGGAACTTTTCAAAGAGTGTTAATTTATAGATGCTTTTCTAAGGAGGACAAGTGAGTATATTACTTTTCCTTTAATGTGCAGCTGTAACAGCAAACCACACACACTGTAGATTTTATAACCTTGCAAATTTTCCCTAAGTCTTGGGAGATATTGGTGGTAAGTATAAAGGTATTTTGTCTCAACCTAAAAAGAAAAAGAAAACTGAAAACAAAAGAATTTGTTTTCAGAGTACAGTTAACAGCTAAACTGAAGAGATACCAACTCTGATCCCTACAGAAAAGCCAGTGATGCCAGGGAGTCTGGTTTGTACCTCTTACTCTCAATTCAACTAAAGAAATTGGGGGGTTATTTTTATTCCTGTTGATGTTAATGAGAAAAATGGACATCCTAAGCATGCAGGAACAAAATGGCAACCTAAAGGAAATGCTGTACGAATCAGTAACCAACTGGCTGCACGCAGAAGAGTTGGAGCTATGAGAAGAGAGATACTGGGAGCATTGCACTGGATGAGGTACATGCATGAAGCAGAATCAGATTCCAGCTCTGCAACACATTTTCCCACTTTCACAGTCCCATTTCTAAAATAGGCAGTTACAAAACCAGTTCATTAGGGTGTGCAAGAGGCTCAGATACTGAAGAAAGGAGGAGTATATAAAAGCTGAGACTGAAAGCCTCATCCTCTGTTAGCATCACCATCTGAAGCACAGACCAGCCATTTTATTATATGCCAGCTCATAAAACTTTGACTGTTGCTTTTGTCTCATAGGAGAAGGAAACAATTTTCACGGCATTATGTCAGAATAGCTCAGTAATGGGGTACCAGCCTAAACTGAGTTCACCCTTCCATTTCAAAAGTTTTAGGGGAAAGCTTTTGATCCAAGTCAGAAAGAAGAGAACTTTGACTGCAGGTTGGCCTGACTATGTATGCTGAAGGGGTGGAAGTTACTTTCTCTGTGACTAAAATATTTTCTGGGGACATAAAATGAAGATCTTCTGTCCAAATTCTAATGACAGTCCAAATCTGTAAATAAAACATTTCAGTCATGCCTTAATATGAGGGGGGTAGGCTGCACAGAGAGGTTATTTGCCTACAACAGGCCCAAAATGGAACTGGAGAATTGTCTTCCCATTCTATGGAGTTTTGTCCTTGCTTGTAGCTCTATGGGAAAAATTCACTGTTGAACCCTCAGAGATGTCCACAATGCTTCTCATGTTCCAAAATCACTGGGACAGCTCACATAATAAAATATTTGCTGGAAAGGCACCAAGGCATATTAAGTACAGACAGGCAGGCTTAACTCTCACTTTCCACAGTTTCATGAGCCTGAGTCAGAATTGCAGTGTTTTTGAACTATATATGGACTTAACTTATGGCATTTCATCACCCATACAAGACCCTTTTTATTTACTCCCATATATTATCTCATATTATCTCATTAGTTAGGTTATTTTAGCTGCACTTAGCATGCAGGTGATATTCCAGTTTGCTACCTAGTCATAAAACTGTATATCTTTTTATTGGCATTGGGGTTTTCCAAAATATTCACTAATTCTATCATCTGAAGGTATATTATACCAGCTGAAGAGTACGTTATTAAGCATTTCACTACTGCAATAAAAATGAGAATGTACGAACAGAAAAATCAGATTTTTTTATTGTACTCCATTCTCATTATTCTAATTTTCACTTGCTTCTGATTCTATATATAGCCTGATTAAAAAATGCCACATGAGAGACTTAAAACTAAATGGTCTGGAAATAGGAACAGAAGTCAAGTAAGTTCATAATGGCACCCAGAGACCAGCCAAAATAATTTTTAAACTGTTCTCCACCAAGCTATTAAAGTACAAGGCTAGCTCCACTCACCAGTACAAAAGCAATGATACCATCAGCTTGCTAAGCTGTCTTCCATTTTATGACCACCATCAGTCAAGCAGAAGACTCGGCCTCTTCCGTTCATTCCATAAATAGTTATTAGCCACAGCACTGAGCAGAGTGAGGAAAGAATGTTGATGTCCAGGAATGAGTTTGTGATGCAAGGAAGGAGCAGGAACAAAAATTAAACCTGCTTTGTCATTAAACTCGGAGATCATTCTCTGCTTCACAGGGAAAACCCAACTGTCTTTCTCTCTTTCCATTTTGCTTTACTGATTTGAGGCCAAGACTCTCATGTGACTCTGGCATAAACATTCAGCATACTAAACTTATATACTCATTTACTAAATTCATGGGAAAACTGTCTATCCCTTAAACCTTTACATTCAAAAATTTTGTATTTTAGAGTTGGTCAGCACTGCTCACAATAAATGGTGGATACTTCCTTTCTTAGATGTCAAACATGAAAGGCTTCCTGAACTATGTATTTCCTCCTTCTGAAACTAATTGCTGCTATAGTAAATACAAGATAGGTTTCCTAACCTACAGCATTCATGCTATATTCAAAAAGGCAAGTTGATGAAGTGCCATTGGGTGAGATGGCAAGTAATTAATTTTCTCAATTATTTCAGGGAGAACAAGAATTTCTATGTGTCTCTGATGAATTTTCAACCACAATTAATTATTTAATTAAACAGGTGAAATAATAGGCAAAAGTAAACCAAATCAGTTATTTGGATTCATTATAGGGTGTACAAAAAATTCACGTTTTGCCCCAGATCTGTGAATAGTGAGAGTGAGACTAAATTGTAATGACTGAACACACCAAAGATCGAAGTAAAAATAAGAAGAAAGTAGTTTGCAGTGTTAGAGTTTATGGTGTGGGGTTTTTCAAAATAATCTGCAAAGATAGGTCAGATGCTACCGGTCTTTAAAAAACCCTGTGTATCCAGTCTGGAAACTCAGCAGCAGATAGGACAGAATCTTCAAGCTCACATCAGCCAACTTGAGGAGTTTATTTCAGCTCTAATGAACCTTTCCAAGTACAAACTATGCACTGGAAAATGTATCAGCAAAATCATCCACAGCACTCCCACTTCCAAACAAGGAAATATAAAGGACAACCAGCAGGACTTATCTTCTCCTTTAACCAGCTATACATACCTTACAATTAGCATGTCTATGGTTCACTGAGGGGAAAAGTAACAAAACACAACAAACATAATTCTCCTCCCAAAACGGTGCTGCTCCAGCAGCACTATGATCTCTGGGCTCCAGTAAGTCCATTGCCAGAAGCAGATCAAAATCTCATTCCTGTCACTGAGGCATGGTTTTGTGAAACCGTGCATGCCAAAGCCTGAGAAATATTGTGCAAAAGTCAAACTGCATGTTTTCTGAGGAAGAGTGACTGGCACGCAGTGTAACACATAGCAGTAACACAGAAACCTGTGCATGCACCCTTTATATGGAAATAGAGCCAGTACAGATGTTTGCTATCAGCGCAAACCTGCACCCTTTCATGTACATCATCTTCAGCCATGCACAGAAAGTTCAACAACTATCCTTGAGGGAGGAAAAACACATGGTTCACATATATCCCTTAAATCAAGAAGAAACAGTGCTCTGCGGGGGTTAATGCACTAAGGACTCAGCTGAATCAAAATCTGTATTTGACTTTCCTACAGAGACCGTGGGATCTTGACTACCCAATTCCTCCCTAATTTCTCAAAACAGAGGCTATGCATGCCAACTATACATAGAAATGCTTAAAGAGCGTAGTGTTCCAGCTACTCGTGTGGAAAGAAAATCTAAAATACTATTCATTCCATAACTCTAACCACACAAATACAGTAACACTGACTTTCATTAACACAGCATGCAATTATATTCAGCGTGAGGGTGTCATAGTCTCACAAGAATCCTCAACTACTGTAACTTGTAAGTCAAAAGAAAAGAATGTGTTGGTGATGCCTTCTAAATGATAAATCTTCAATGCTTCGTACTAGGACTAATATTTGTCATTACTTTCCAGTTGTTTCAGAGTTCTACGTTTCTCAAAATGAAATCTAGACCATACAAGTTTGGTCAGGTGAAAGTTGTTGGTGTGAATTGTATTGTCTGTCAGAGAATTATCTATTACATCTTACAAGTTTCCAATTACGTATTTAACTCTCTACTCATTATTCGATGAATAAGCAAAAACTAAGATATTGCACAGTATATTGCACAGTATTTTAGAAGAGGCCTTCACATTAATTATGATTTGTCTCCTTCACAGAGACTGAAGAAGTAACTCCTCTAGGAAGAAAGCAGATAATGTTCTCTTTCATCTGCTTCTGAAGCTCCCAGCCACCTTCTAGTTGGCATAGCATGAGAAGATACATCTAAGAAAGGCTGCTGCAATAAAAGAAATGAATGCTGGGAGTCTTGAAATTGTTTAAAAGTGAAATTAAAATGTAGATATCAATTCCTCAAAGTCGCAGACTTCCACTTGGGGCTGGTCAAAATCCCACTAAAATTAATATGAATTTAGTGATTTGCTCTAATATCTGACTTTCATAACTGTGGGAACCCAGGACATCCCTCTGA
>VWYI01032172.1:0-17628 GCA_013399455.1 Anthoscopus minutus
GAATTGACAGCTTTTTAAGCCATTTAAAAACTGTGCCCGCCTCTGTAAATTCCACATTTTAATATCCAGCAAGCCTGGGAAAAAGTTTTCTTACTCCCAGCCTCAAAAAGTGACAGGCTCTGGTGGGGCTGGCCCTGCTCTGCCGCTGCCTGCGCGGCCTGGCCGGGCCGGGCCGGGCCCCAGCGGCTCCTGGGCAGGGACGGGAGGCCATGGAGCCCCGGCCGGCGCTGGGCGAGCTCACAGCTACTGACATCTCGCTGGTACCAAGCCCTGCCCCACTGCCGGCCTGCGCCGAGCCGGGATCAGCCGGGCCTGGGCCGGGCCAAACCCGCTCCGCCGCGGCCGCCCCTCAGCTACCAAACAGAAAAAACCCAGCACAACCTAAAATCCATCAACCGCTCCTCAGCAGGAACCACCACAAACATCTACAAACATAAATAAGATATTAACCTTTCACTACACGGACCTACAGACCTTAATTTTCTCTCCAAAACAAAACAAAACAGAACAAAACAAAACAAAACAAAGTAACAACACATAAAAACCCGCATAGAAACACTAAAGTAAACAAAAAATAATCAAGCCCAGCCCCCCCCCACCCCCCAAAACCTAAAAGCTCTTTTGGTAAAACCATGAAATTAAACTATAATATACTACAATATCCCCTTTAATTAATAAAAAAGTATAAAAAGATAAAGTGTTCAAACTGTAAATATGAGCAGGGGCATCCATTAATAAAACAAATAATAAAAAACCCAACTCTGTAAACAAACAAACAAACAAACAAACAAAAAGAGTAATGAAGACCCTTGACACCCAGAAAAAGAAAATAAATACCTCTTTTCCCCAAAATAAAAATAACCACAAAAATAAATAAAAAATCNTCCCCAAAATAAAAATAACCACAAAAATAAATAAAAAATCCCTTTAGTTTTAAACAACTCAAAATAATACTCAAAAAATTTCATAACCCATTAACTCAACTATAAAAATGCTGTCAAAATAAAAATACTCCACAGCTACAAATTTCTTTTCCAAGTAACTACTATTTATAAAAATAAAAAAAACACAAGAAAACTGTTTATTGTAAAAAAATCTCCATAACATAATAAAAGAACCTACTTTCCCTGCAAAAACTAATAAAAATTATTATAAAAGTAATAACTTGTTTAAATCCCCAATGTTATCTCTACATTGGCAGTTAAAAAAAAGTTAATTAGAAAAAACTATTCAAAAAATTTATTCTAGTTTTTCTTATTCTTTTAGTTCTATTATTAAAATTTTCTTCATACCCTTTAAATTTTAAACCTGTTTTACCCTCCTTCTAACCCACACCTCACAATAAAAACTAAATAAGCACACTGATAATTTTACCCAACACTAAACCACCACATTATTTAATACATGAAATAAATACATTATTTATTTAATACATTAAATAAAAAATTTCAAATTGACAAATCTAAACCACTACACATAGTCATGAACAGCGTATGCTAAATGACAAGCACACTGTGTAGAATGCTTGATGCAAGCATGCCAGTGGAGCTACAAGACATGCATCTGAACATGCAGTCAGCATAACTCTTGTGACTTGTACTCCAAACATTCATTGAAGCGGCACAGACACATGGAAACTCAGAATCACAGAATTGTTTGGGTCGGAAAGGAGCTTTAAAGATCATTTAGTTCAACTACTCCTGTTTTGAGCAGGGACATCTTCCACTAGACCAGATTGACTAGAGCTCTATCTACCTTGACCTTGAGCATTTTGAAGATGGGGCATCCATAACTTCCCTAGGCAACCAGGTCCAGTGCCTTGCTACCCTAAAAAAAAAAATAGAAAAAATAGAAAAAAAATTACTTGACATTACAGCGAATGATCATGAGACTTCTCAATAGAGGAAATCAAGATTTTAGCATGCAAAATACTGGGTAAGGCAAGAATTGTTGGCAGATATTGGGTGGCTCTGATGTCTATACTCCTGCTGAAAGGCACAGCTCGGGCTAGCAGGATTTGGCAGCCAAGGAGTTAATTTTTTATTGTTAATGCCTCAGGGGTGCCTAACCCATGTAGAAAAAGGGACAATGCTGCTCTTGACAAGATTTACGTAACAGACCAAAGCATAACAAAACAAGCATACAAAGCATGCAAAATCACAGCTACTGACCACAGGATTTCTCTCCTTTCATCTTCAGGAAACAGCAATCTTAGGGATATTATTAAATTTTGTTATGAAAAGTTTAAAGAAAGAAATCTGGAACTTCCTTTTGCTGACAAGTTCTTTGAGACCACATCAAGCAGCTGTGTTAGGTCCAGCTACCCTCCTTTCTCTTCTTTATCCTCACCTGTCACCCTCCACAGCAATAACAAATGCAGCCTTGGCATCCTTTGCACAGATGTGCTCACTCCAGAAGGAGTGATGTTACCTCCTCATCTTTATGGTGATATATTTCCACCCATGTGAGTCTGTATGCTCCACTGTGGTGGGTTGACTTTGGCTGCTGTCACATTCCCACCAAGCCACTCTACCACTCCTCCTTCTCATCTGTTCAGGGGAAAGAGAATATAATGAAAGACTCATGGATTGAGACAAGGACAGGGAGGGACCATTCACCAATTTGTCAAAGGACAAACAGGCTCAACTCAGGATATTTAAATTAGTTTATTGCCAAGCAAATCAGAGTTGAACAACGAGAAATAAAAACAAATCTTAAAAACAGGTTTCCCCTACCCCTCCCTTCTACCAAGCTCAACTTCACTCCCAATTTCTCTATCCTCTCTCCCAGACTCTCACAGGGGTATGTGGAATGGGAGTTGAAGTCAGTATATCATGCATTGTCTCTGCTGCTCCATCCTTCTCCTGCTCTTCCTCTGCTCCAACATGGAGTCCCACATTTGGCAGAACAGTTCTTCACAAATTTCTCCACTATCAGTCTTCCCATTAGCTGCTTCAGCATGTTCTGTTCTAGAGTTCTCCGCAGGCTGATAGTCTGTGTGTGCTCTACCTGGGACCTCCATGGGCTACCCATGGAGACAGCCTACCTCACCATTCATCAATGCTGCAGGGGAATCTCAGCTCCAGCATGTGAAGCATCTCCTTCCCCTGCTTCTTCACTGTCCTCAGTGTCTGCAGAGCCTCTGATATTTTCTGACTTCTCTCTCATAGATGCTGTGACTCTTTCCTAAACACATTATCACAGAGGCACTGTGATAACAGCTAAACACTGCTGATGTTTAGCTCAGCTTTGCATTGGTGGGTGCATCTTGCAGCCAACTAGAACTGCCTCAACTGGATATGAGGGGAGCTTTTGTTAGCTTCTCAAAGAAACAACCTCCTGCTACTAAATCCTTGCTACTCCAACCCAATACAATCACTATCACACTACAAAGTTTGTCTCTCTCCTTACATTCCTATAGTAAGGCTAGAAACATTATCCTTTCTGGTCAGCTTATTTCATACTTGAAAGGATTTTTATGTCTCTTTGGAAGTTTCATTAGATAATGTATGCAGTAGAAGTAACAGTACCTCAGTTGGCACTTCAGTTTCCAGTTTTGTAGTCTGAAATCTCCCTTTTCCCTCCAAGTACAGATGGAGTCTTGTTTGACCTTATTTGGCCTAGCCCTATTCTCTCAGAGACTCCATATTCTTCCGTCTGGTATGAGAACATTTTGAGTGATTACAAGTTTTACCAGGAGGTGGAATTTTTGGAGCATTTTTGAATTATTTAATAAAATTTTGCCTGCATCTTCCATTTCTTGACAAAAACTTCTTATTCCCTAAGTACAGAATGGGCATTTATAGGTGAACCAAAGGTTCTCTAAATGAGCCAAATAGAAACATTTATCCTCTAAAAAAAGTGTGAAGGTGAGAATAAAATCTGGACAGCTCTTCCTTACCTGTGTAGCAGAGTCAGTTCCTAAATAGGGAGGTCATCTGACCTTACATAAGAGGAACTGCAATGTAAATCAACAACAGAGACTCCCTATTGCACCATGTAGATGTTGCAGTCAGATGTGTGGCTGCGACACAAGCAAACACATTAATGTGCATACAGTATGCAGGCCTTTAACCAGGGCAGTTCTTTTATTCATAACAAAATAATAAAATAATTAAAAGACCTGTAACTGTTTTAAAGATGCTATGTGGAATTGCCACTGTAGGAAGTTCTCTAGGGGAGCTCCACAATAGAGCAATTCAAAGGAAGATGCTTCACATTTTCCATTAAAACATCTCTACCATTCTAAGATGGTCAATTTTTTTTTTTTTACCCAAATGTTTAGGTTCATTATTTTTTCTTCACCCTCCACATCTTCCAATTAGGACTGCCTGCAATCAGCAGCCTGGTTTCTGCAGGATGCATATGCCCTACTCCCCCACTCTTCCAGTACAAAGGTCTTATTATGGACCTAATTTGAAACCTGGCCTTATGGCCCCTGCCCTCTTGCTGGCCCCATGACTTACAGCTCCTTCTGGCTGCAAGACTTACGGCCTCTCACATCTTTCCCAGAGGGAAATGAAACACAGAAGCAGTCCCATCTGCTCTGTGCAGGAGAAAGTCGACAAGTCATTTAGTAGTCACAGTCCTTGGGAGTTAGAGAGGCCCTCAGCAGGGCTCACATGGGAAGAATGAGGGAAAAGACACAAAATGAAAAGATTGCAGTTAAAGTAAGCTGAAAAACTTGGATATAATTTGCAATACATCATTTAAATGCAGAAGAGCAGAACACATTAATGAAAGCAAGGTCAGCCTGTTTCAATATGTAGTGACAAATTTGGATTAGCTCAGAGGGTTAGAGCAGGGTGTTAACACCAAGGTTCAATCCCTGTATGGGCCATTCATCTAAGACCTGGACACTATGATCCTTGTGGGCACCTTCCAACTCAGAATATGCTGTGACTCTGTGACAGGAGCAAATTGGTCTGGAACAATTCTTCATGTGGGTTTAAATAATCTAAAGTAACTAAATATGAAAATACCTTCACCCAGGTTTGAATAAGGTGACTATTAGGGTGTTATCCTTTTAATAAAAAAAACCTCCAAAACCCAAAAACCAAACTACTGTGCTGTTACTCTGACTTCTGGCAGAAATACACACACTTTCCTTGCACTTAATTTTTCCTTGCACTTTTTTTTTTGTAAATGCCAAAGCAGTTCTTCATGCTCCCTTCAAATCCTTTCTTAAAGTAGTTTTTCGTTTGTGATGGCTACAAACACCTGATAGAAGATAGGCAGAGACAGACAATTCATAGGTTTGGCCACTCCTTGTCAGACTGGTCACTGTTGTGTCCGTCTTGCCTCATGCTTCTTCTGTCCATCCATAAACACCCGTATTTCCTTCCCTATCATGAGAGTGTCCATTCTTTAAACAGAAACCACCTTCAGATAAGATTCATTTATGACAGTATTAACATTTTATAGTAGAGAAGAAAAATGAAGGATGACCTTTGCCCTAAAACACCATACACAGATTACCAGAGAAAAATGGTAAACCTGGAGCCAGGACTTATCATGCAGCTTCATTAGAAGCAGTAGAACTGTAGGCTGTTGTGCATGTGACAGGAATGTTCCTTTTGTGTTTTTGAAGATAAAGATGTCTCACTACCTCATCTTTTCACTCATCTAATGTGGTGATTTTTAACATGGATAAGTTTGTGTGTGGATTTTTAAAATATTTCAAAAGAATATTGAAGAATACCCAAATAAAAGGCAAGTTGCTGTTGTTATAGTTAATATTACCGTACAGAAGTAGGCATTGTGCTGTCAAAGTCTGCAACGTGGGAAAGAATGAAAACGATTGCTCTAACAGCATACTTTTAATATCAAAGAGCTGGAAGATAGCAAACTCTTTGTTTCACCCTCAGATTATCTATGTATATTTATTACTATAAAACACAAATTTGCTTACTTCTTAGCACTTCAGTTACCTTACCTACTTTGTCAGGAAAAAAATTCTAGCTTTTTACTCCCCAAATTCACAGCAAAAAATTGCTTTTAAAATTCACTTGCAGGTCTCCCTGTGCACCCTGTTTCTATACATTGATTCCTCCAGTGCTGCAGTGGGTGTCTGTTCATCTTGAAGCACAGGACAATGGAGACGTTGGCTCTCACTGTTGTGTGGCTGTGCCTACACTCTCACACTCCAGAGGGAATGTCCATGTGAGAAGACACAGCTTCTGCTGTTTGTTTCTGAAGTGAATTAATACAGATTTCAAGTCTTAGCTCTCACAGTCGGTATCTACTAGCATTCTGTCTGAGGAGGAGGGATGCTTCAGCCTCAGGTGTCCTGTGGAGTTTCCTGAGAAGCGGTTTTCACAGAGAGGTAGGGCTTTCTAGTCTTGATGCTGACACTTGAACTCCAGTCTCAAATGTATTTTCATGTTCCATTTGCTTCAAATTATGCACATCCTTCAACATTTCCAAACATAAGCCTGAGATCTTCATCCTGAAAAATCAAGAGGATGAGCAAATGTAAATGTAAAATAAATGAAGCTGTTCGCTAATTGACTCTGATAATGTCTTACCTTAAAATGCTACAATACCTATAACCTTAATTCAGGTCTTCATTTTTAAAGGATAAACACTTAAGAAAGTTTGAATAAACCATATCACCTGGGAGAAGGTAGATCTCAATACATGCCAAAGAAAACCTTTCTGAGAAGAGTGATCTTCAAGAATGATTCTTCTTTTAAGCAATTGTGATCAGGATCCTCTTAACCTCAATTTGTCTTCAGGCAAAGGAATTAAAGATTTTTTCTTAAAACAAGGATAATCTTTAGTGAAAGCTGTTCTCTAGTCAACCTTCATAAAACAAAACAAAACAAAACAAAACAAACCACCAAAACCAAACCAAACCAAAAAGCTCAACTTCTTTCTTGATTACTAGAAGCAAGTGTAGATTTACTACCCATGTTTAGCATTCTGCTTGTGGATACTGTTAGGAAATTGAATACTTGTGTATGTTCCTGCAGGACCAGGATCTATATTTGTTTTCATTTTTGATGTTATACTCTTTACATAAATGACAGAATGACAGCTACATTATCCAGGTAGAAAAGTAATGAATTCTTGTTTGCTTTGTTTGTATATACAGCTCTTGTTTTGCCTACTGAATTGTCTTTACTTATATCTGTAAGTTTTCTCACTTGTACCCTTCTAATTCTCCTGCATCAGAAGGAGTGGAGGAGGAGGGTGATATGTGAGATGTCAGGCTTATCTGCTTGCTGTAGATAAACCATAAACCATGATAGAGATACTGGGAAGAGCATTTGGGCACTATTTAAGACTTAATTAGGGTTATTTAGGGGAGAAAGCAAGAGATCAAGGTGTTTTGGGGAGGAATAAGTATGGGAAAATAGAAGGATAACAGGATAAAAGGTATAGTGACATTTGGACATTTTCATTGCTGCTCTGCTTTCCTCTGTAGCCTTGCTACATGCCTGGTCACCACATTGAGGTGGTGTTGTCTTCCCACTAAAATTAATCCCCCTAAGGAATTTCCATGGTGAAGGACTGTCTATTCTGCATGCACATGAGGGCATGGCTGTCTGAGTGCCAGCTGCACCGATGGCCTTGCACTGTTCCTTTCTCTGGCTTATCAGGATTGAGCAGGGACCATGTGCCGCAGGAGTCCATCTATTCATCCACAGTGCCAGGGACTGGCATGGGTGCAGGTATGCAAGCTGGCTAATGGAGGCATTGGGAGTCCAGGCTAGAAAGTAAGGGTTGGGGTCAGCTGAAATACCTGTTTCTATCTGTATGTGTATGTGTGTGTGTGTGTCTGTGTGAGACAGCTGGAGACAAGAGGATCTGGGTGACACCTGGGGAGCCATGGTGTGCTTATGTCCATGAGTAAAGCTGCAGGAGCTGGGAGCATGCGTGCAGAGGTGCCAGTAACCATGTAAACTAAGGATCCAGGACCACTTAGGGAGGGTTTCAGTTATTGGAACAATCCATATTTTGTTTAAACATATAGAGGTGTTTCCCACCAACTGACCTTCATCCCGATGAGCTGGAGAAGACAACAGTACAAGGGCATTAGTGCAGTTTGTGTGACTGGTGCATTTTTTTGTCTGACTCCATCAATGTGGCCACCACATATATGTGCATATGTGTATATGTGTGTGTGTGTGTGTGTATTGTATATGAGTATCTGAGAGTGTAGTCCTTTATGGGCCTAGCAGTGTGGAACTGCAATGGCTCTCTGTTCAACTATCTGATACGCCCTCTCCATTACAAGGTTTTGATGTCATATTGTTGGGGGTTAGGTGTCCCTCCTTTTGTTCCTTCTCACCTATTGGAATTTTTCCCCATTAGCTGGGGGGAAACCTGATGGCTGTACATCTTGGGTGCTTAATAAAGACAAAGAATTCACCCAGGCGCAGGGGGGAAGGGAGAGGCAGGAAAAAAGGAGAATGAGGGCAGTTTGGGAGCCAGCTGGGGGGTTTTCTTCAGCTGGAGAGCGGGACACAGGCTTGTTTCTGCTGGGGGGGAGAGGATTTCACCCTCACCCAGACAGAGCGGTCCTTCTCCTTCTCCTTCTCCTTCTCCTTCTCCTTCTCCTTCTCCTTCTCCTTCTCCTTCTCCTTCTCCTTCTCCTTCTCCTTCTTCATCTTCTTCATGGGCTCACACCCCCTGTCCTCGCACCCTCTGTCCTGCCGGACGTGCTGCAGTTCCAGCTGCCACCACGGAGCTGCTGATCCATCCACCAGCCCAGGACTTTCTGCCCATCCCTGCTGTTCCAGCTGGGTGTTCCTCAGAGCCCTGCAGGAGCTCTAGAACTGACTGCCCACAGGGGGTTTGTGAGGCACAGCTTCTCCTCCACCTTTCCCATCTCAGCTGAGACAGCTGCCATGGGGTCCCTGTTTCCGTTTTGTTGTTAATACTGTGGTCATTTTGTTTGTTTGCCTTGTTCTATATATTAGTAAAGAACTGTTATTCCTATCTCCATATCTCTGACTGAGAGCACCTTGTTTCCAAAATATAATAATTTGGAAGGTAGGAGGTGGTTTATATCTTTTCTTTTTCATTTCAAGGAAGGTTCCTGCGTTCCTTAGCAGATACCTGTCTTCCAAACCAAGACACATATGAACACAATTGCATTGCAGAGAGGTTATATTTTGTTTAAGACAATAAAATCTCACCCCAGGCTCAACTGGAGAGAGATATTTTGGCTTCTTGTTTCAAATTAAAAGAACAAGAACCCCAAATGCAGAATATTTAATGGGAAAAAATAATTCCTCATCACTTGCATATTTGAGAACCTCAGACAGTTCTGGAGAGAGTAAACAAATTACTAGAAATTTTGCATTAGTAAACTTGTAAGCCTGTATTTGAAATAAAAAAATAATTGCCACAGATTGAACTGAGGAAATAATTCCATGGTACAGTTACCAAGTACTGGTGTCTACATAGACAATGATTTCTAAAGGCCCAGGATGACTTGAGGAGAATACCCTCATTTTACCTCAATCAGTAATGCTGCAATTGAAAAGCTGTTGTCCTAGTTCCACTGCAATTAAAACTCTGTTCATTAGTCCCAGTGAAAATATCTGCTCTTACAACATCCCTTGTGTACTATAATAAATGAGGAGCAGACTGCTCTGGTACTGTATTCCTGTTTAATGGGCACTGATACACAGTGGGATGCCAAATATCCTCCTGGTGCTGCTGGAGTTGGAGGAAGCCACTGGGAACACAATCAGAAGTTTAGGACAAGAAGTGTCTCCTGTCCTAACCTGATGAAACTGTGGGCCAGAATTTAAATAAGCAAAATCAGCCATCCAGACTGGTATTAGAGTGGACCAGAGCAAAAAATCCCAGCCTTCTCTTTTTTTTTTTCCCTTCCCAGGGAAGATCCAGAGACATCTAAAAAGCTCCTTGTGAAGGTTGTCAAAATAAGTTGAACTTCTGCATGTAAACTTTAGATTTTACTGAGGACATTTTAGTCTTCTGAGGTACTGCACAGAATTTACAATGAATTCAGGCATAAAACACAGTAGTTAACAATTTTAGTTTACCGTTTAATTTCGCATCTACAGCTCATCCTCAAGTAATGGAGGGCTGTCTACAAGATAATCACAATTTTCCTAATTAGAGTATATTACAAATCAGATCTCTACAACCTGATGAATGATAAATTCTGTGATTAGCTTAAATTTAACTTGGAAAGTTCAATGTAGACCAAAATTAATCCTCAAATTCAAAAAGTGAAAGGTAAGTATTAATATAAAATCCTTCCCTTGTTAAACTACATGACCAAATATGATCTTTTTAAGTAGGTCCATATCATGCGTATGTACACTTCATTTACGACTCACATTTATTTATGATTGGATATACTATGTTTTCAACACTACAAATTGAGATCTAAACCTAGGCTTTCAAATACATGCGAATAAATCTGACATAATATCTTTGTGATATATGTATAATTTACAACATTTTGTTGTAAAAAAACATGGTATAAAATTTTCATATATAAGAAATATAAAACTGCCTGGAGACTGTGAAAACTTCTGCCAGGAACTCAGGTAGAAAACTCATTTGCAAGAGAATGAAGGGTGGCAATGGGAGAAGGGTCCACCCCAGCAAAATGAGCCTGACAACGACCTAGTGATTATTGCCTGATACGCATCTGATCTAGCTCATCAGGACAATGCATCTCAATGGTAGTTCCTGAAAATCCAATCACACACCCTTCCCTTCTGGAAAACTGATCAACGGACCAGCAGCAGAGATATGAATATGTAACAAATACAAAAGATCCAAAAGACTGAGGCTGTTCAATGCCCAGCTGAAAAGCTGTATAAGAACCGGCTCCTTGAGGACCAATTTGTGAACTTGTGGAGGATCGGTGCGATAGAGGCCAAATCCAAGGTTCAACCAGTGCCGATCCCTGGCTCGACACTGATTTTGCTTGTGGCTGTCTCAAACTTTGATTTTGCAATTTTACAATAAATTCCTCATTGATAAAATTAGGTGATTTCATTTATAACACCTTCATAAAGATTTTGTTGATTTCAATGTTTTGCTGATCATTCAGTCTCTTCAGCTGTGCTCTCCAGCCAAAGAAAACTCATCTAGCTTCCAAATGCTCCCAGACTGCCTTTTTCCTGACTCCCCCTTCCCCTCTGGGTGAGCCCAGCTGAATTCTTTGTCTTCCTTAAGCACCCAATAAGTACAGCGTCAGGTTTCCCCTCAGGTAATTGGGAAAAATTCCAATCGGTGAGAAGGAAAAAAAGGAAGGCCACCAAACCCTCAACACACACAGAAGGCACTGTTCCCCACTTACACCACCTTTTTCAGTGCTGTACCTGGACATGTGTTTCACAGTGCTTTCCTCTAGGAGTGCCTTTCACTACCCTGGAGACAAGCTGGGATGTTTGACAGTGAGGGGATCTTTTTTTGTACTGGTCTGAAAAGCAACCACCTTTCACCTCACTCCATTGTCTCAAGGCAGGAGGGAGCTTAGTCTTGTCTATGTTTTGCTTAGTTTCCTTAGATAAACTTGCTAAGTACATGCAAGAAGGAAGTAGCTGCAACATTCATTCTGCTTTTCTAGCAGCTTCTTCTATTTCAGAGCAAGCCTCTTATACACATCTTGTAACAGAAGCCAGAAACCTTAACAGAATTGCTAATCACACTCTTCTGCTTGCTTGTCTTCTAGGAATTTCTTCTGTACTGCACTGTACCCCATGCACCATCACTCACATGAAAGACCCCTAAGTGAAAAGAGACAGCCGGACTGGTTGCTAATGGAAAATAATTGAAGTTACTAATAAAAGGCAACACATTGTAGTTATTGTTATCTCCCTGAATATCTTGATGTATATTGATGGGACTAGTGCCCCCATTTCAGGTTCCTCTAAGCCTGACATGGACACACTGCCACAAGGGCGGATGCTTAATCAGGCGAATGACAAATGCATCACAGGAAGACATGCAGAACAGACACAGTCAGAGGGACCATTTTGTCATCTGGCTGTGGGCAGAACTCACACTTTCTGCTTATTAACAGCTTCTCTGCTCTGCAGCTGGTCAGCCACTGCAATTACTCTCTTGCTTTTCATAAAAATATTTATTTACTTAGTAACTATACATCTAGCTGCCTAAGAAAGGGCAATTAGAAAATCTTTGGGTTGGGCATAGCAATTAGATATGTTTTCTTTGAAATATTTTTGCTTCATCTGCAGCAAAACTGAGCTCCATTCTCTTATCCTGTCTGAAGTCCATGTTGAATCCATGCATTTGTATATTGTGAAATGTAAGATTATATTCCATCACCAGTGGAACATGAGGGGTCTGGGTTTTTAGGCAGTCTATTCTTAATTCTGTAAGCCACGGCTTATTAGCTGAAGCAAACAAAAGCGACTGACAGCAGTGAAAGTATTAGTTGAAATCAGACTGACCCTGGGTTTAGTTTTAATCAGATTTAAAAAGTCGGATAGTTTAGACTGAAAATGGGGAGAAAAAATAAAATGGTGACACTGATTGGAGTGCTAAAACAAACTGCTTCTGTCCCTGAATGAAAACAAAAGCAAGTTTTATTGCAAGTTGCTTGTTTGTCTTCAGTAATGTAACATTTTGTGGAAGAGATACGGGGGAAATGGAATGCACATAAAAGTCTTCTGTGAAAGGTCAGGCTGAAAGTCACAGAGTCAGAAAAAAAACCCAAAACCAACAGAAAGAGAGATGCAGTATTAAAGAACAGACTTGAAAACTAGGTATGAGTATTGGCTAAGATTCCAAATGAGTTGATACACTCTTAACAACTATGGTTTCCCATAATGACTTCTGGGAAAATGAAGTTACATTGGGAATTGCAAAATCTCCTCTCACTTGTGAAAGAAGTAAGGAGCTGACAGTGCTTAGTTATAAACCTTAAGATACAGACTGATAATCTGTTTTTTTCAAGGTACAATTTTAAGGCCACATGGAGATCTATGGGACTTAATTCTTGAAACACAGGTTGGTTGATGGGTTAAATCTAAGAAAGCAGACTATCTTGTCCTATCGCTGCAGTCAGCTGTTTCATCTTCAGGCTAGGTTTCATCCGGAGAGGAAAAAAATTCAGCCATGTCTCAAGCATTAAAAAATCTAGTAAGTGATATAAGGAGAGATCTTCAAATCAGAGCATGGGGAAAAAGAAGTTAAATTAAAAGCTTAATGTAACTGCAAAATAAAATGCCATAGCAAATCATTTTACTTCTAGGAAAATCACTCTAGTAGTGAGCAAAGTGTGCATTTATCTAGCCCTCAATTAATGTGACATAAACACAAAAGGCAAAGTGCAAATCTTGACAAGAACAATATAGACAAATCTAGATATTAAAATTCTACAAAATGCCAAAAATAACATTTCTAATTTCATTATTCAAATTATCCCCTCATGTTTAATAATTAACTGGTTCTCAGCTAATTTTCAGGAGGTTTGTATGTGTTTAACTGGTAATTTGTATGTGATTACTCACTGGTGTGGCAAATTTTCTCAAAGGCTTAATCTAAACCTTGTAAAACCAAGTAGGCAAGTTGCTGCCTACTTGCATGTGTTCAAGTGAGATAACTAACTCTGCTGTTCTTAAGGAAAAACTTACTGTGATACAAGGTGGATAGGTTCATTGAGCATATTCTTACTCCTCTCTTTGGCTGCAGTTGCTGCTGTGCGGTAGTGTTTTCCCTCTTGTCAAATACATTTCACCAGAGGTGCTACCACCATTGCTGATGGGCTGACCTTGGAACTGGCTTTGTCAGATACAGGAGAAGCTTCTGGCAGCATCTCATGTAAGTCACCCGCACAGCCCCCACGATGAAGTCTTGCCTTGCAAAGACAATACACTGATTTTTCTTTTATTTTCTTTACCTCTAAGTTACCTCTAAGAAAAATCAGGTTTCAGATGAAGACTTCAGAGAAAATGTAAAATTAGTTTAGCTTGGGTTTGCAGGCTACTGTCCTAAGGGGTTTCTGTTGGCCTTTAGAAGCATGCTGCCATGTCCCTATGGTGAACATGGTGCATCCACAACTTCTGTACAAAAAGTCCCTGTGCTTGTGTCATATTTGTTTCACAGTTAACATGGGATATGTGAAAAAACATGCACGGGTGGTATTCAATTATTGCTGAAGCAGCAATTTGGTAGCAGTAGGGAATACTCTAACCACAGGAACAGTTAAATTACAGTAGTTTCAGGGAAAAAGTGCATTCAGACAACTTAGAAAAGCCAAGCCATATGAGGCGTTTCCAGGAGATGGTGCTATTCTCAAGCCTTTTGCTTGAGCCTTTGCCTCTCAGGGAAAAGACTCAGAGGATCACCTTCTTTCCCCTGCTAAGATCTGGGTTTGTATCTTTTACTATTAAAATTACCGTGAAATTATTTGTTTCCTGAATTGCATGTTGAAGGGTCCACACTGCTGAAGCCCCCTCAAGAAATGCCCTATGCCATCATCTAGGAGGCTTCCTGCACCCACACAGAAAGAATCACCCTCCACTAGAAAGGGAGACTTAAGGGAATGAGCCTCCTGGGCTTTTTCAGCTTTTCTTTTCCAGAATCAAGCCCTTGGGTCTTATTCTAAACAAGAATCTTTTTTAAGCCCAGATCTGTAATATGAGTCAGCCACTCAGTCTAACAGCATCACCTCTGCAGGTCCCCGTTCAGTTCCCAAACAAATGCCAGTGGGAACTAATGGCTTCGAACTAGAAACCATGACAGTGAAGAGAAAGGAGTTGCTGAAAATAGCCTGAAAAGGTGATGCCAGTGCAAAAGAATGCCTCTCAAAACCTTGTCCGCCTTAAGCCTTCACCACTACATTGTGCTAAAGGTGCTAAAGGTCTTTTCTGCTCCTCCAACATAGCTCCTGGGACCAGGATGCCCACTGCTTTCAGAGCCAAATGGCTACTGCTCAGATGGGTTACGGGCTACAGAAGAGACACCTCCTATTCTCACTTTTGCCTGACAATGCTAAACCTCACATATCTCCAGGAAGTGTTCTAGACAGTTCTAGTTCTAAAACTAAAAGTTAGGGAAGTCAACTAGAAACTGGACACTCGGTTATCCAAATTGCACAGGTAGGATTTGGGGCCCAGATGCCCATTCCTAAAGATCCCAAACAATTTGTCTGTAGTCCAACAGCACTCTACATCTTATTTATTTTTTGCTAGCAGCATGGCTTCATGTGGTCATTTTCCCCAGCTTGTTCTTCAAATCAATGAACCTGTGTCCTGATGCTTAGAGCAAATCTGCCAGGCTCATGGGGGAAGTGAGGTCAAACCTCTTGACTCAAGTAATGAAGAACACAAAGCTCTTGCCTCATCCATTGCTCTGGGTGGTGTAAGTTGCATTTTACATGAAGGTCAATGCACCAGGTCTCTGAATACACATGAGAGATGGCCCTTTAAAAAGGCTGAGTGAGGAATCAGCAGGTTTGTGAATCTTGACACACTTAGTCTTCAGATGCAAGATGATCCACAAAGCAGGAGGAACAAAGAGCCTTTAATGTGCCCAGGAGAAGTCCGTCAGGCATCAAAGGAATTTCAGTTTCAAAATTTCAGACACTGGGAGGCTCAGACAGCAGAAAGGGGGGCAGGTAGACTTTGTCTAGTACTGCCTAAATCTTCTGATCTCTCAGACACTTGGTCTTTTGACTGTAAAAAGGAAAGTTATGTTTATCTTAGGGTTGCAGAACATGCTTGAATAATGCTGCAATCCTACCAAAACCACTAAAATGCTCAGGTGAATGAGGAGGCAGAACTGGATCCAGATTCTGGGTTTGGTGGGGAACAGAGTCCCAGGAGTTTCACTTGTCAGCAGCATTCAAATTTGAAAGGGTGAATGTAGTCTCACCTAAAGATGGAAAGTTGCAAGGATTAGTTTTGCTGAAAGAAAATTATGCATTTTAAATCCACAATTACCAAACACCAATAACTTTCCCATTTTTATGTTTGTTTGTTTGTTTTTTAATAAAAGTCTAATCAGTTTAATTTATTATTCTATTTAAAACAAGCTAAATTGTCGCTTTGTTAGAACAAACTTCTGAAATACGCACATGTAGTTCATGGACACTCATGGCTGAGCATTTCTGGAAGAAATAAAGAAACCGATGGTCTAGTGTTCTCATGGTCACTTTTTTCTTACACTCACTACATTTTTTGCTAGTTCTCCTTTTGAATGTGTGAGAGAAAGTCTTGGCTTCTGTTCCCCTAATTATAAAACCACATCAAAGACTTAAATATCTTTTAGTTAAGGCGTGTAATTGTAATTTGTCTTCTTTGGTTCCTATATAGACAAACCCTTCTAGTTCTGCTATAAGTTTAGCAAAACCTCTTTGCTATGGGAAGATATTTAAGCATACACTTCAGTTTTAAAATACATTTGAGGCTTGTTGGAGTTGTGATGAAACACTTCCCTGATGATTTCAGTGAAAGAATTGGGATATACAGTTGGTTTTACTTACCAGGAAAGTTTGCAAGAAGAACCTATAAACAGTGAATTAGTGAATCAATATGTTAGACCAGGAAGCTGCTCTGAATTACATTTTTAGCTTTTGGAGTATTGCATTGAGCTCTGAAAATGAGTCATTGGGGATAAAGAGTGGATCATAAAAATCCATTATGAATATATTAGCTACATTGCATTTTAGCCATGTAAAAGAATAGTTTCCCTGCTCAGCTGAAGGAAAAAAAAGGATACAGAAGCATATGTTATTTTGCTCCACAACTCCTTACACCATTTGTGCATGTGCAAACAAACTAAGAGATTGTTTTGTGTGATTTTTCAACATGCATAAATTTATCCATGTAGTTGCTCCATTGACTTATAAATAAGGACTGCATTTGGCTGTGTATCAACAACAGAGAAATGCATAAATGATCAGAGCTTTTGGGGTTTCTTTTCCATATTTTTATGGAGAAATCAAAGAGCAAATGAGTTTGTTTATTATTGATGTAGTTAGCAGGTGGAAAACATTATAGCCAGCCTGCATGATGGCCATTTATGGTACTAAGATGTAGTAAAAAAAAAATTAATTAATGTCTCTATCAAAGAATATCTGCAAAAATGAGAATTGTATAAAAAAATAAGATTTGCAGCAGACATCTGTTAAATCTTATATATAACATCCACATGCAAGCATTACAGGTCTAGTATTGTAAAGCACAAAACTAAAGGGAACAGCTTCACCTGTACAAACTCCTCAGGCCATTCTGCAGCTGGGCAGTGTGGAGGTACAGGAAAGGCACAGTGCCTGCCCAGGTTATGGCCCCTACCTCTTGCCTTCTGACTGGGAATTTTCTGCCAGTTTATGCCAATTTATATATTGGTTTAGTAACTAAATAGGACTTCTATTAAAATAAGGATATCCACTCATGTGGGAGATATCAAGACATCTCCCCTTTATGCCAGGTACTGGCACATCCTTTAGGATATATATCTTTGCAATACTGGCCCCATTTTCACTGAAGATTTATAGAGATTCAGGTTAATCTTCCACAGAACTTTATTATAATTTCCTTTAAAAATTTCCGATTTTCCCACTGATCCTGGAAATAGTTTGATAAACTGCAGATTTGGATACAAGAAAATAGATACAAAATAAAGTTCCATTCATTCCACTACTCCTTTGCCTCAAGGGTA
>VWYI01032174.1:1534-17291 GCA_013399455.1 Anthoscopus minutus
GACATATCTCCAGAGTGTTGAAAAAGAAGACTCTTTGCCTTATGTGAAATAGAGAAAGATTGTTGTAAAAGTGATAACTGATTTTAAAAATCCCAGATTTCGTTTTTGTGTTGTCAAGTGGAAAAGAGATAAGTGAGTGAGAGAGGGAAGTGTTCTCGAGGTTTCATTTGGACTTTTCCTTGTTATTTCCTTTTTAGTTCGTTTTGTTAATAAATTTCCCTTATAGTCTTAAGTTTAAGCCTGCGTTTTCCTTTCCTCAAAAATCATATCTCACAACAGAACATGAGTGGGCTAGTGAGTTTTGGCTAGCTCTAAACCCACAACATTTTTTGGTGCGTTGGCTGGGAAATTTCAAATTGGCAATTTTAAAACCACAATACTTAATTGGTGTTTCCGCCCGGTTCCAACTGAACCTGCCACATCTTCCCTTCTCCTAAAATCATATCTCACAGCAAGAAATGAATAAGTACACTGGTGAGTTTAGCTAACTCTAAACCCACCACATTATTTGGTGCATTGGCCGGGAAATTCAAATTGGTGAATCTAAACCACTATACAAAATTGGTGTTTCTACCTGGTTTGAACTGAAACTGCCACACAAATTAATAAGGATTTATTGTCTAAACAAGCAGGTCAGTTCTGGCTCTGAACCCAGTACTGAACTCTGCTTCCTGAAGCTTTCCATCCCTTGCCTACTAAAATTCCTGTTAATTTTGTCTAGAACATCAATATTAAAACTTTCTTTTCATATGAAACTTAAGCCAAAGTAGGTATTTTTTCCAGGGAAAAAACCAGTTATTGTCAACATGGTCAGGTAGAGAACCATATAAAAATAATAAAAAATTAACCACAGATGCCTTTCACTTAAAGGCCAACTCCTTTTACCTTTTTGAAAGGGAAGAGAATTACAAGTATATTTGTCATGTCCTGCAGAGCTCTGCACACTGTCATCCAGTTTTTCAAATAATATTCAAATTAGCCTCAAGCCTAGCAATTACATTTTCCTTAGAAGTAATGACATTTTTATCTTAATTTTGCTTTCCCATCTATATGTTTCATGCTGTATCCTTCACATTAGACTTTGGGATGTGAGAAAATTATGTAAGTCTGGAGTTATCATTGAGGAAATGTACTTTGCTGCATCACACAGTTCAATTTAGATTAGGAGAATGAAAATACTATTTGACAGAAATGAAGAGAAGAGTCTAGGTTTAAGAGTTAACACACTAAATGAAAACTGTATGCAGTATGGATGAATAATTCTGAAACATCTGTAAAGATGTTTAAAATACAATCGGCAATTTCCACATCCTCTCTTTGCATAGGGGGAATGTGTTATCAGATCTTTCCTGCAAGTCCTGACTTGTTGCTGGACTCACAGAAAATGGTACTGTCAGAAGTGCCAAGCTTTCAGCAGGCCCTGTTGGTTTCAACGGGAACTTCTGAACCAATAATCTTCTGAAAAGCAGGTCAGAGAGACTTCACTTCTGCATGTGGTCTGCTTGGAACCTCTGCCTCAGTTCAGTAACTCTGTGGGATTTTGGAGTTAGGACACAAGGTCCAAGACCTTTATTCAGCATACATATATATATATATATGTAACAGAACTAGACCTCTGTAACCCTGCTTTGAAAACCTTGACTTATGGATTTTCCCAGCTTCTGAAGGAATGAGATGAATAAGTCACACTGAATTCTTTTATATTCTTTCACATCTGATGTGACCTCTGGAGTTGTTATTTCATGACAGATAAAACTAGTGTCCTCCTCCTGTGTCAAAATGTCATGGAGGAACTATTTCACCTTTTTTTAAATTTTTTAATATGGGGCTCTCTCCTTATCATATTCCTGATAATTTGAATATTATATATTTACAGAGTCAAAAAAAATTATTAGCTAAAATGTATCATAACATTGTAAAAACAGTAAGAACAGTAGCAGAACCAAAGTCAGAAACCCTGCAAAGTCCATTTGAAAGGCCACCTTTATAGATCTCTTTACCTCTGATTTTTTCCTAATGCTTCTATTTTAATTGTAGTTTGATGAAACTTTTTACCTAACTCTATCATACACAGAGATCTAAAAAAGTATGATAGACTCCATTTAAAAAAAAAGTACTGAATTTGGCAGTTATACTGATGGCCGTGTTTGTCAAAACCAAGAGATAAGACGAAAACAATTCACTTCATAAAAGCAGCACAAAATAAGCAAACAGAAAGAATAACATCTTGTCACACTGACACTAAAAGAGACAAGAAAAATAATGTAATCAGCTGTCTGAAGAATCCTGTGAAGCAAAGAAACAAATGTGAATGTTGGCCAGATTAATTTAGGACAGGCAGTTAATAGTGGTGAACAACAGCTCTTTCAGCACATACTCTTAGGGATTTTCAAAGAAATATCACTGTATCAAACAATGGCACCAAAATTGGTTGAAGGATTAAAAGATGTAGTGTAACTAATTACCATTTCCACAATAACAGAAACTACGGTTCTCTTACTGAAATTTTAAAGGCAGATTTGATTTGATTTCATTAATTTATATCCAAGATTCCCAGACTTGTAAATGTGAATATAATGTATCCAATTGCAAGAATTTGCAATTAGAAAGTCGTTCATCGCTACAGCTCAGGATGAAGGTTCCTCTCCATCAGTCTGCTAAATATATTTCCTTGTCATGTACTGACTTTATACAGAAACAAACAACAATAACTAGGAGAACAGACAGCAAGTGGTGATGGGAGATTGTTTTGCTAGGAAGTGACTTTGAAAAGTAAGGAAAGGTTGGGAACCTGTTTCATCCTAAACCATCATATCACCTTGGTTAGAGGAGGTCTAGGGAAATGTTGCATTATAACGATCTGTAGAACAGGGTGTAAAGAGAGGAGAAAGTATGCTGGTAATTTGTAATTATTCAGAGTAATGAGATCAGGGCAGCTTGTGAAGAATTACAGAGGATTTTATAAAATATTATGATTAGGTAGTCAAATAAGAGGTGGAAATCAGTTTTATACAAAACAATGCATTAGTAGAAATGTGCTGTTAGCACTTTGGATGGACATTTGAGGTTCTGTCCTGTAGTTTATGGAAAAAAAACCAGATCATTCATGCCATGGCAATAAATTCATTTATTTATTCCCTCCGTCCTGCCCATAGTGTGCCATTTTGATCCCCTCATCCTAATAAAAGACACATTAAGAGATTAGAGAAAGCTGATGAGAATGATCAAAAGTAGGAAACAGTTTCTGTGTGAGGCAGGACTCACTTGCTGAGTCTGCTGCAGCCCAGGCAGAGTTGCTGTAGAGGGAATACAAGAGAGGTCAGTAGAATTATGGGAGGCACAGAGAGCAGTGTTAGAAGCTGTTCATTACCTCTGTCAGTAGAAGAGGCAGAGCATTGCAGAAAGTATTGCTCCCATGGAAATCCTTTCCAGAAAATTTTGAAGAAGTGGATTCACAGGATACTCTAAAAGTTCTTGGAAGAGTGATCAGATAAGAAGTAAATGACAATCCAACATCAGTCTTGTGAACCCATCCCTCTCAGCCTAAAACAGGCAAGGGCTGAGTGAGAAATACCAAAAAAGCGCGCTCTGTTTTTCCTTTTCCTAGACTTGTGTTCAGTGCTATGGCTGGGGATAGGATAATGGCAGGTCATTTTTCTCATCCAATACAGTCATTTGCAGGTGACCAGGATTTGATGTAATGTTGTAAATCTTATTGCTTATATGCAAGCACTGTTTTGAAACAAAGATGCACAAAATGGAAGTGACAGGCAAATGTGGTCAGGTGTACTTTATTCTCTGAGACTAACAGTGTGTTTATTTAAATTTCACAGAAAAAATTTTGGAAAAATTCCATTCAAATTTAAAAATAAATGAATTATGTAAGGTGCTGCTCAAGCGCCTGAAATGTAAAGCATTCTAAGTGGAAGTGGATATTCACATCTTTGAATGCCAAAATCCACAGATATTTCCAAATGGTGCACAGAAAAAAATGTTTGGGCCTGTAGACTGTATCACTCCAGACCAAATGACAATCTCATAAATGTTGTGCAAAGTACTTTCCTTGCGTGTTTGATTTTAATTCAGCTCTACCTACTTCTGATGAATAAATAAACAGATATATTTGTACATCAAATATTACTGCATATAAAGATATTATTACTACTTATAGTACAAGTAAACAAAAATTGAGAGTCTACAGCTGCAAAATGTTTAATTCATTAAGTTCCTCAGATTATTTTAAACAGGAGCTGTGATTTCTTAAAGAATGTAAAATTACTTCTTGCAGTAAATTACTGAGAGTCATTTATAGACGTAGATTCAGCACCTGAGGTGTTATTTTGGGGGCATAAAAATACAAAGGAAAACATAAAGTCAGACACCTGAAGAATATTCCTTTATTTTCTTGCTGCCTAGAACATCTGTCTTCTACCAAAACCAGAATTATATACCCTCTGTTTCCATAGCACACCATTTAAAAAGAAGTCAGTAAACAAAAGGCTACTTGGAAACTTCAAACATAACTTTGCCATATGCTGTCCGATTACAATATCTCTTTTGTTGTTCTCAACTCAGTGAACTCACTGAGCAAGAGTTTATTGGCAAGCTACCAGATCGCTAGCAGTTTCATTTGTTTAGAGATATTTATACTTTCAATTATTTACATGCACTACACTTCAACTGCCAGAGGTATTTAGACTTTTAAATGGGGCCCAGAAGGATCATTTTGATAACACTCAGATGATTAGCTGAACAAAGGCTCTTTTCCCCTTAATTGGTTGCAGGCACAGAGTGTAATAAAGTCCCTTTATGAGCTTGTCACTGAATTGGGTACAAATGATGTAGCAATATTACACAAATTAGCTGGAACTAAAATCCCCCAATACAGAAGTTTCCTTTTTCTTTCTCTTCTTAAGAATGTCTTACTAACTTACCTAAGCATACAGGCAAACCTCTTAGGAAGCTTTGAACACCACAGAGTGAATCTAGTAGGTGACAGCTCTGCATCTATATTGTCTCCTGGTTTTAGTTCACATCTATTTAATTATTTATTTTATATAAATTCACTGCACATCTCTAAGAATAAACCTTCACTGGTGGTTTGGCAAATCAGATATGAGTGATTATTGTGCTCTAGATGACAAATTTGAGTGACATGCAAGAATACTTTGTGTGGTCATGTCCATGGCCAGAGGAACTCTGCCAATAGAATGAAATTTTTGGCCCCAAATTTACTTTTCTATGAAAGGTGCAGATTCAGCGACAACTCGCTGAAGTGCTTTCTAAGTGTTTTAGTTTTTTCAGCTTCTTCCATCTCTTCAAAATTATAAAAGCCTAATTTAGTTTTAAAATAAATTTGCATCTACAGAGGGATGGGAATATAGTTTTAGCAACACACAAACCAGCATGCAGAATCTTGCAGGTATGTGCAGATTTTATGATTGCAGTCTTCAAATCAGCTGCTCAGGTTAATGGCTGGTTTTGACACAAGTATCTTTCCTTCTTTATGCTATGATAATTTCATTGTTTCCTCAGAACTCTCCCATCTTCTTTGTATCCATTTCTTATTTTATGCTTGGGTGGCAAGTTCTTTCATGTAAATAGGCCTTGAAAAAAATACAGGGTGACTAACAGAGAGGGGCTGTGATTGCTGTAGTACAGAGAAAAGATGATTAATGCAAAGAAGCAATTGAGGTGTTAACGTATTTTGGGTGGAGTGTAGAATAACCAGATGCTGCTGATTCTTAATATGGTAAAAAAGGCATTCAAAGAATTGAAGGAGCAGGTCAAGTTTTCTCTGTTTCAGCCAAAAGATCAGATAATTAATAGTAAATTTCTCATTGAGGCACAGAAGAATACAGCTGAGCCAGTGCAGAGACTATGGAAGCTTCAGGTCTCCAGAAGGAGCTCCTGTTTGGCACTGAGGGGGACAGAAACCTCTGCTGAAGCCCTGCAGGGACATCCAGTGCCTCCCCAGCTTTCCTATGAATGGATTACCTCAGTGGCAAAGATTTAACTCTGAGGGTATGTTGGGGGTTAGGTGTCCTTTTTTTTTTTTTTTTTTTTTTTTTTGCCAGTGAAATTTTTNCTGCTTCCTCTGCTTCTGCTTCTTCCTCTCCGTTTGTGGCCTCCGCTCCCCTGTCCTGCTGGACGTGCTGCAGCCCCAGCTGCCACCGCGGAGCTGCTGATCCATCTCATCCACCGGCCCGGGACTCTCTGCTCATCCCTGCCATTCCAGCGAGGTGTTTTTCCTCAGAGCCTGCAGGAGCTCCGGGACTGAGTGCCAGCTGAGGGGTTTGTGAGGCACGGCCTCTTCTCCACTTTTCCTGTCTCGGCCGAGACGGGGTCCCTGTTCTGTTCTGTTGTTAATACTGTAGTTATTGTTATTGGTTTATCTTATTATATATATTAGTAAAGAACTGTTATTCCTATTCCCATATCTCTGCCTGAGAGCTCTGTGTTTTCGAAATATAATAATTCAGAGGGAAAGGGTGGGGGCTTACATTTTTTTCCTTTTTCTTCATTTCAAGGAAGTTTCCTGCCTTCCTTGACAGATACCTCTCTTACAAACCAAGACAGGGTAGCACTGAACACCAATGATCCTCACAGCCTGGGTGCTACCTGATGCAAAAACTTACTGTCTTTTTACTGATGAGTACTAACAGCAGTGAATAAATCTAGTGTTAAAGTATGGTGTATCTGCTGGAAAAATGGTCATTGTGGAGGCAGATTCAATTTTACTATGAAAAGGAATTTGAGAAAAAACCAGATTTTCCTGCTGTGTCTTGAATTTCACCATCTCCCAGAAAAGACTGGCTTAATAGAAAGAATATAATGAAAAAATATACCCTTTAAAATGAAGGGAATTATTTTGTTTTCATTTTTTGTCTCAGATTTGCTGTATAATGTTCTAAATATACTGGAGGATCCAAGGGAAAATTAAAAAAAATCAAAGAGATTTTATCTGAGGATACAAAGCAAGGCTTCACAGAAATTTAAATATTTTTGCAGTCATAATAATCAGTTACACTTACCTTACATTAATTGCTATAAAGTAGGAATGGTGTACCTAGTGATATTTGTGAGTTTTGTACAGCAAAGTTGAGCACTGCAATATTCTTAATGTTCTCATGCAACCAAGACACATTTCATCTTTCTTTTCAACATGCTTAATTCAAATACTATTTCACTCTTTTTATGCAATTTTCTGCCAAGACTGATAGACTATAGCATTTTCAAACTCAATATCAAAATCCTCTGCTGGATTTATTTCCCATTTGCTCCTGTTCATTAAGGATATAGTTGATCTTGTTGAAAACGGAAAGAAATGCCATTTCAGCCAGCGCCTCATTAAAATATTCTGGGTTTACACAACAGTAACTCAGTTAGCTCCTTGAAAAGCAGAGATTAATAATCATGAGAACCTGGAAGTTTTCTGTGAGTTAATTGGTGCTTTAGCATTGCATAATACAATAATATAAAATGATAGAAAGAAAGGAGAATTACAGAATATGTTGAGTTGAAAGGGATCCACCAGAATCACTGAGTCCAACTCTCAGCCCTGAACAGGAGCATCCCCAAGAGTCTCACTATGTGCCTGAGAGCATTGTCCAAACACTTGAACTCAGGCAGGCTGGTGCTGTGACCACTGCCCTGGGGAGCCTGTTCCAGTGCTCAACCAGCCTCTGGGTGAAAAACCTTTTACTGATACCCAACCTAAACCTCCACAGCTTCAGGCTGTTCCCTCTGGTCCTGTCACTGTCACCACAGAGCAGAGATCAGGGTCTGCCCCTCCTCTTGCCCTCACGAGGAAGCTGTAACTGCAGTGAGGGTTCCCCTCTGTCTCTTCCCCTCCAGGCTGAACAGACCCAGTGCCCTCAGCCTCTCCTCACACGGGTTCCCCTCAAGGCCTTCACCATCCTCGTGGTCTCCTTTAGATGCTCTCTAATAGCTTAATATCTGTCTTGTCTTGTGGCAACCAAAACTGCACACAAGTAAGCTCACACATAACTGATCAAGATGAGGCCACGACAACGCCGAGCAGAGCAGGACAATCCCCTCCCTTGCCCAGCTGGCCTTGTTGCACCTGAGGCCCCCAGGCAGGTTTGGCCACCCAGGCTGCCAGGACACTGCTCACTCATATTCAACTTGCCACTGCCCAGGACCCCCAAGTCCCTTTCTGGTGCATTGCTTTCCACCCTTTCATTCCCCAGTCTGTCTGTACATCCATGGCTGCCCCATCACAGGTGCAGAATCTGGCATTTTCCCTTGTTGGATTTCATATGGCTGATGTTTGCCCAGTCCTCCAACTTGCCTAGGTCTCTTTGCAGGGCCTTCCTCTCTGTAAGGGAGTCAACAGCTTCTTCCAGTTTTGTATTGGCTGTGAGCTCACTTAGTATCTCTTCCAGTCCTGCATCCAGATGGTGATGTTGAAGAGCACTGAGATATTTTGAAATAAGATGTACTATTTTATCTGTTGCAGCTGAGTTTTAAATGAATATTTGAGTAAATGGAAGAAGATAAAGAAGTCTGCTAAGTTGTGCTTAGTGTGCTCTTGTATGAGAGCAGGATGCAAACCCAAAACGCACTCTGAGGTCTTGGTTTCCTGTTCCTCACATGACCCTCATGTCTCAGAAAAACAACAGGGAAAGGACACAGAGTAGATCATCGCCAGCTCACCTCTGGCACTTAAAGCCAGGAGATTACTCACAGTCGTGATATCCTAGTTAGAAAGATCCTTTTATGACTGGCAATAAAAATAATTGGAGTGAACTTAGACTTTTCCCTGAGGATCAGTGCCATGCTCTGATCAGTGACGATGCAATGGGGACGTAACATCCTTGTTAATAACAAAGAGGCCCAAGTAGAAGAGCAATATTCATGGATTAAAATACTGTTTTGAGCAGGCTTGAAAGTCCAGCTTCTGTTTCCAGAGACTCATTACATCACTGAGTACAGTGAATTATTTTCTGTGTGAAGCTCATTCAAATCTGGTGCTGAAATTTCTGCAACTTTTAGAGAGATTTCAGAGTTTTTTCCCGGAGTTAGTTTCATTTTAGTTTATGTTGATCAGAAATAAGAACTTTTATTATATTATTAAAAAATACTTTTATCCAAAACCAGGTTTGTTTAAAATAGTAAAAGAACACATAATAAAATATCTGTATATCTCATATTTTATATACATAATCTAATCTTTAAAGAAGCATATTCTACTCACATTTCTGTTGACCAAGTCAAAATATGAGTGATTTAACATTAGAAAGGGAATTAAGCAGCTTGCAAATACATTAATGTTGTCTTGGCCCTTGAGTACATGACCCATGTATTAATTTGAGGGAGGAAATACAAACTCATGGGTTTTGTAGTTATGTGGTAATTATGTTTGCTTCATCCTTCTACTAAAACTAGACACACTCTCAATTTTATATACTCCAGTTTTAGAGAATTAATTAAAAGTGGCAGAGGCCAATGCCCATAACTGTGATAATCAAAGTCACAATTTAAATTGAATCAATAAATCAACATAATCAAATGCTGAAAACATCAATTAATACAGCAGATTATATAGTCAAATGACTCTGCGTTACTCTTGCATTGGAAAATTTGGAAGAGAAGTCACTTCACACTCATTTTAACAGTTAACCAGTGCAGTTAGTTGACCTATTCAGAGAGGAATGGTTTTGTTTTATGCTTGTTTTGAGGACAGATCATGCAACAATGTCTTGATTAATTTTCATAATTCCTTATATCTAGGAATCTTTTTTCCCCCATTCCCAATATAATACAGATTCATCATGAGATGTCTGGAATTTGGTGTGCTTGCAATACCATTCAAATTAATAGTAGTTTTATCATCTTGTGTTCCTTTAGGTTATCTGGTAGAGAAGGGCACAGCTGAAGATATTACAGCTACTGCAGGAAAGGCAACAGAACTTCTACAGAAGATTCTTGCTTTCCCAAAACCACATGGTGTTGCTTTGTTTGAGATATTAGTAAATTGCATCCAAAAAGATAAGACTCATACATTTAGAACAGGCCATGTGGCCCAGTATTTTCAGAATGAGCAGTTTTGGGGTCCTGATTAATTATAGAAGTGACCTTAACTCATTTTGGATTTTTAATGAACTGAAAGCTCTTCCAGCTGTAATCTTTGTAGGTGTTGTTCCAGGAACACAAATACCAATTGCAATTGAGATGCATGCCTCAAAGTTTGATTATGATATTTTTTCTTTTGCAAGACTTAATTCAATAATTAACTACCTTCTTAAAAACAAAAATCTGAATAAAGAAATTTGAGCAGCTGTATCCTTCATCACTCTTTCTTCCACAAAATATTTTTCCTATCCTAAATAAGGGAAAAAACTTTCACTGTTTTATTAATTTTTAATCTAGGAAAAAATCAGAAGTTGATATTACATTTTATCACAGTAAATTACATTCATAATTAAAAACTTAATTTTCCTCCCTGCAATCAGCTCAGAACTATATCCTGCTCATCATAGAAGTTACTAGTGTTTGCTGACCCACTTACATACAAAAATTATGTAAAATTACTTTATTTATGGGGGAATTAATCCTTTTTTCCCATTACTCAAAGGCATTATTAAAGAGGGGTTTCTTTTAAATAAACTGGAAGGAATCTGCTTTCTTCATATTTAGTCTGCAGCTCTTTTAAGATGTGCTTAACTGCAGAAACTTATATTCCCTATATCTTTGCAGACATTGGAAATAATAAAAAAAGGCCTTAAAACTCAAAGAAAAGTATATTGGTATTGAATAGTAATATACAGAACCCAAACAAATTCACTGGGAGAAATTCCAATTAGAAATCATATACTTGGAGGAGATAGAACAACCTATTTAACAGGCACAAGTGAAGTTGATAATTTTTATAGCTTCTATGAACTGTGGGATTTTCCAAGTTTACTATTTGGTGAAAGACATTTGCATTTGAGCAAAGGAATTTACATTCCCATATTTAGTTTGAGCAAAGATATATTAAATGATTATTATACATATATAATATATATTTTATATATATATATATATTAAATGCTGTACATGTGCAGCAGTTAAGAGTATTGGTTTCGGTGCAAATACTCTTTTGGAAGTTCTTAGAAAGAATGTCAAGTATCTTTGTGAAAAATTAGGTGTTATCTTTGATCTGAAAAAAGACTCCTAGCACTGAATGCTCTCAAAGTTGAGAGCTGCACAGCCCATGCAGACAGTGGAGGACAGGAAGGGTGGTCAGTTGTGTGTTCCCTGATCAGTCAGGAAGGGAATTCCAACTTTTTACTGCTCCTTTACTTCATTGGGTTGTGAGCAATCTTGGATTTCAGGCTTGGGAAATTTCTGGTCTCCATTTCAATGAATCACTTTTATCCATAGGTTAGGATAGTTTGCCTAAAACCGTTCCATTTACACATGTAATTGTATCTGTTGTTTTTTTCAGTCTCCCTCATAGACAGTGGCTCTGCAGATAAGTAGGGCTTGTTTTTTGGTTTTTTTTTTCAATTTAATATAATCTCTAATGGTGCATAGTTAAAGAAAAATTCTTCCTTTTCCCAGGAAATACTGACCTAATCTTCTGCCTGCAGGAGCTGTAAAAGTACTCTTACTAGTTTTAGTCAAACAATTAGAAAATATGTTTAGAAAAAAGTTTCCTCTGTAATTGTATTGGAGCAAAAAAATAATAATTTCTCCTCAGGTTTATTAGTCACTTCTGAACACTTGATCACATATATTTGTATAATAATCTATGCTCTCAACTCAATAGCTTTCAATATTTTAACATGGAAGAAGAATGCATGGTTCTATTCACAGCTGAATGCTGTGTCTATAAATTGTTCAAGTCTGAATTGCTATGAGCATTAGAGTAACAAAACACTAAATCCTATTTGGACATTGCAGCAATTTAGATTAGAATGCTTCTGATAATATTTCACACATTCCATAGCCATCTATATGCTAATGTTTCCAACAAATTATCAAATGTTATTCTACACAACCTTTTCTCCATAAATGACCTGTCATATTCATAATGGCATCTGCATTTTGTGACAGTTTTTATTTTATCTAGCAAAAACTGCATGTCCATAAAGAAACTAATTATATAGTTTCACGGTTGATAATATGGCTTCTAGTTTTATAACTAGTAATATGCAAACTGATTCAGTACAAAAAATTACCTTTAAACTCAAGGGATTTTCAGAGAGCTGGAACAGTTTTATAAATGATAGAAGAGATTTCATAGTTTTTACTCTAAGGCATCACTTTTTTAACTTCTCTGACCATTCTGAATAATGTTTGTTCATTTATTTCAGGGTTTTGTCCAGATTTTCTAGTTCACACCACATTTACTTTCTAAGCTTCTACTGCAAACCCCACAAAATAACTAGAACTAGAGATGCTCTCTTCTTATACACAGAATGAAGACAAATAGTTCAAGACTCCCAAAATGAATTCAAAGATTACATCACATCTAACAAAAAAATGAAAAGGACTTATGGTCTGGAAAGGAGCAGGAAGCAATAGCATAATTATGGGGTGAGCATGAGCTGTATGATTCTTCTGAATTCTTTGCATCACTCAGATTCAGTTCAAACATAACAGCCCAAGACCAAGTTGTTCCTTTCTCAAAAGTGTAATGATACTGTCAGAGAAGTTAACATGAGTAACATAATTTGGCACCCACATCTCTTTCCTTCTGGGTATTGTCAATGTCTGATTAAAGTGATAAAAACTGTTATCTTCAGAAGAAAATATTTTTATTCAGCTCAAAATGTACAGGATATGAACATATATATATATACGTATATTGTATATGTATATTAATTCTCAATTGATAAATTTTGACAGATTAAATAATCTAATTATGTCTCTGGAAATGATGGAGTTCTTGGACAATCCAAGGACTTACACAGATTCATGATGAACCTTCAGCCTCTCTATCCTTATCAACTTTACTATTGAACTGCAGAGCCTCCTTGGTAGAATAATCTTTATCAACTGTATCCTGCAGTATTCCCATTGTTAGGGGTTCTTCCTCATCTGTCATTAAGATATTGAAATGTCAGTGTCAATCCTATTTTTATTTTTTTTTTACTCTTTGTGTCATTTAATATTGAATTCTCATAGCACTCTTTGGACATAAGAGCATCCAAAATATTGTGATAGACCTGGATTGATTTCTGTCTGTTAAGGACTAAGGTTTGCTTTTTCAGGACAAAAAAATAAACATGAGGCCAAGTCAATTTAAAATTAACTAGTACTATTTATGTATTGTAAATAGTATTATTTACTATTTACATTGTATTCTGAGACAGCCTTATGTGACTGGGTAAGGTAATGTTGTTTTAAAATCAACACATGGAAAGTATTAGTAAGTGATGCCTTAGATTTCCCACGTGCTTCTCAACAACACAATATGCAAATAATTCACTCTGAATTCTCCTGAATTTGGGAGCTCTTAGTTCTGTAGCAATGCTGAATAAGTTAACAGATGTTACAGACCCATATTTCCTGAATATTCCTTTTTCTAAAGGTTCACACAATCCAAGCCTGCCTTTGTCATTTTATCATTACATCTTCTGCTTTTGCTGAGATACCAAGATCCAGGATCACTTTTATGTGAGTGGCTGATAATGGATTTTGTTGCTTAAATATTGGGATAGCACATAAAAAATACTTCTTGGTAGGAATTTGTCACGTTACTACACGATCATTTTTCTTTTAAATAAAAAAATGCATAAATGGCTAATTCTCTGTGTCAGCTAGAGTATATAAAAAAATCAAGCACAATATGACCTCCTTAGGTCATCCAGCTCTTACAACTACGAATGCAAGCATTGAGTTACAGAGAGCCAAAAGACTTTTGGAATCAAAGTAGATACTAAGTTCGTAATCACAAGAAGATACTGCTCTGTTCCCCAGCAAAGGAAAGTGCAATTACTAGACGAGGCTAAATCTATTCCATGGAAAGTTTGTACACTTTGAAAATTTGAAATCACCCTACTCATTTTGGGACTAATCCTCATGCTAAATTATACTCTGATTTTTAGTTTTGTGCAGTCACAGCCTATTTGAGTGTTATCTCATAGCTTAGAGACCTTAAGGACTTTCTTTGTTATAACTATTTATTATGAAATTGATGGATGAAACTTGTGTGTCCATCTAACTGAGGAACAAAAGTCATAGGTCTAATCTACTCTTTAACTAGGTATGAGATTTCAGCAGTACACAGTGCATATTCTAGTCTTTGGAACAAACACTGAGAAAATTAACTTCATTGCAGTAACTTACAAATGTATTCTTCCTTTCCTCAAACAAATGCATCTAAAATTTATCAATCACTTTGAGTTTCAGAGGCTTACTCTGAGGTTTTTCATGCAAGTTAAGTTGTTTTTATTTTACCTTGGGGAATGGTATGAGCAAAACTACTCACACCTTGCACTACTTCATTGTCTTTTCCCCCAAAAGGAACTGTCAAAATCCGTTTCTACAGAAAAAATAGCAGTCTAGATTTACTTCTCTTGAATACAGTTATAGGCTAGGCACCCAGTACAATTAAACTACCATAATAAGAATCTGTGGGTTCAAAATTATGTTTTTGAAAACTCTGTTCTAGGTTGAAATATAAAGATTTTTCTATGCATAGTAATCCATATACTTAGAACATTTTTGTCCATAATTGTTTCAAAAAGTAAATGGTAGACTTGAGAAAAAAGCCCAAACATAGCAAGATAAGAAGAATAGATCTCTTATAATACTTGTCAGCAAGCAAGTTAGTCAAGTAACAGTGCAAAGGTGACTGCATCTACATGAGCTAAAATCGGATAAAAATATTTCAGATCAAACTTAAAAATTCAGTCACATGTAGTACAATTGTTTGATGGATTATTTAAATGAGGAGAGAAAAGAAACAGAGAAATGAAAGGATAAAACAATGTGGAAGAGACAGAGTGTGAAGTAAAGGAACCATCAATCAGACAGAGAAAAAAACCCCTGCAAATCCCCTGAAACAGAAAAACAATTACAGATAAAGACGTAACAAGTGACAAAAGGACAGAATTTAATGTACTTGGAACTGAATAGAAATATAATGGGACATACAGCATGATGGAAATCCTCTGCTTTCTATTCTTTTCATTTGAATGGTGCACATAATTAATTTTCCTTTTTTGAGATAAGGTTTTGAATGTCCTACCTGTATTTCTTGTCTGGGTTTCCTAATAATGATTATAGTTTTACTTGAGGACTCTTCCTATTCAAATTAACATCAAACACTTCCTCAGTTTCCATATACCAAAGATTTTTTTTTCAGGAGCTTGAAAATTTGCATCCAATTATAATGGAGTTATCTCAATAACTCATCTTCTACAACAGACACTTGACATTTTGATGGGAAAAAAATAAAGCACAGGGTCAGCCTCTGATTTCTGTATGCTGGTGTCCAAGTCTAGGGATTCTGGAGTCAGAGAACACATTTTTGTTTAATAGGAATTGGCAAAATAATTTTATCCTTTCATCAGTAACATCTTGTAGCATTGGATTTCACAATAAAGGTACACTGTATGAGAAACAATTCATTTTTTATATTGTAAATCTACTCTCCTTTAAATCTTGAGTTATGGTTAAAATACTTCCCTTGTAATTTATCCATGAACTTAATAATATTATATGCCTTTACAATATTGCTTCCTGTTTGCCCTGTCCTGTCCTGTCCCTGTCCTGTCCCTGTCCTGTCCTTTTCTGT
>VWYI01032174.1:17339-41072 GCA_013399455.1 Anthoscopus minutus
CCTGTCCTGTCCCTGTCCTGTCCTGTCCCTGTCCTGTCCTGTCCTATTCTGTTCCATTCCATTCCATTCCATTCCATTCCATTCCATTCCATTCCATTCCATTCCATTCTGTCCCATTCTGTTCCATTCAATTCTATTTTCCATTCTAGTCTTTCTGACCTTATCCAAGCCCTTACACGAAGTATCTCCTACTTTTTTACTGGACTTCATGCAAAAGTAGATTTGCTTCTCCATCCATAAGTTTATTACATCTGGCAACCTCCTTGGTTCACATTTTGCATTCACTTCTTTCACCACTAACTCCAGGATATTTGTTGTTTTTTGATATCTCCTCTTCTTACAGGCAGTGACTTATTCTTCCATCTAACATGTGCTTCTCCATTTCATATTACTGTCTAGTTTCATTCTATCTCCAAATGCCCTGGCAAGGATCAAATGCTAATACATTTCAGGCAATGACATCATATCAAAGCATTTTCAAAAGTGCAAGATATATCCCAAAACAGCAGTCTTTCAAAAATTCCTTTGTACCATTTTCAAGGTTCACTTCCTTCAAACTTTCAACTCAGGTCAAGCATAGAGCTACCAACAGGCTTGGAAGACTGGTGGTATGCATGCCATTCCCATTGCAGAACAACTGATTTTGTTAAAATTCCACCTGTACTGTTAGAGACAGAAATTTAATCTAGGAATTAGAGATAATTTTAGTCCTATCAATATTCATATTATCCTCAGAAAGGCCTGTTTCAGAAAAGCAGCATGTTTAAAACCAAATAAATACTTATACGCATTTCTGTTCAAAACATGAGAAGCCTGTGCTGAATTGAGGCCAAAGAATGCTTTAAGATCCCCAAAGATGCTACATAAAGCAAATATATACACAAATCCCCAAATAAGTGATTAAGTTTTTTCCCTACATCCAGCTTGCGAAAAAATTATGCTATAGTTCTTTCTTAATACCAGCACTTGGAAATATTCTTTGGCTGAGCTTTCAATAGCTGGGTTTTTTCCTGAGACTCAGTAGTTAAAAATACCTGCAACAAGTATATATATATTTATATACATATATATATATATATATATTCCTCTTTCCTTGAGAGAAGTAGATAGACTACAGTATTCTTCTTAGACATAACCAAGAAAAGTCTGCTTAAAAATTTATTGAATATGTCACCCCAAAATTTTACAATCCTTTTATGATGCAACCTCACTCTGATTAAAAATGCTACATAATTTATATATAGAATAAATAACATTTTATATAGCTGGTGATTTTCTTCTACATAAGCCAAAAGTCAGGAAAGAGGGAACACTTCAGGAATTCAACTGAAAAATCTCAAATAAATAGAAAAACCTTTGAAATTTTGCCATTAGGCTTCAGAAACCTTTCAACCATCAGATTAATACTTGTTCTTCTGATAAGAAAATAAAGGAAAGATATTCTCGTTATGATGATTTCTTGCTGAAAACCTTGTCTGAAGTACCAGAGCTATTTAGGGAAAATGCACAGCACAGAAATTATAAATAGCCAAATTATAAAAGAAATCAGAGCATTCAAAGTCAACACAACTGTCTCCTGTAGATGACAGTAATTAAATTTCTTTTATCTGGTGGAAGAAGTGCTGCCAGCTTCCTATAATGAACTCAACATCACCTCAAGGCTGTTAAATCTTAGCACTTTTACAGTCATGCATCAAAGCTGAAATTAGAGATCTCATGTATTTTGTGAGAGAAATGAACACTGTGCATACATGATTGAACATCAGAGGAATCCTATTTCTAGGGCATCTCACCAAAAGAAAACATTCTTAAAGGAAAATTTACTTGATGTATTAGTAATTGTGAATTAAATCACATCAAAATAAGTTGTTCAAAAGCGTGTAATAAAGAAATGACTACAAGAAGTCAGGATTAAAAAAAATAATATCAAAACAGACTTTAAACTTTTATGAGTGGGATTAAAAATTTCACTTCCTTGCTTCCCTAATCATAATCAACTGACTCAGTATGATGTATCCCCTGTGACTGTCATGTCCGTGGTAAGAGGCCGGGAAAGTGTTTGCCTGGCATCTGACTGGGACTCTCCTGACTTCCATGCTTTCACAGCCCATATCCTCAACAGAAAATCCTGAGACACTCTATTGAAATAGTTCCATTTCTGTGTCTTTTAATGATGAATACCTGAGACCTCAGATTTAGAGGCAACACCATAGATCAGGCTATCCTACAGCTTTACCCTGTATACTGATGTTTGCAAGCAGTTCACTGTGTGGGACAATGGGAAACAACCAATTGTTCTGCCCCAAACAAACCTCTCACAAAATTACAGGCCTAGTACAGCAGTTCATATAAACTCTAGTGCTCATTTGTGCTTACCCTTAGCCTCCCTTCCTGAGCCTTCAAATTATATCATTAAGAGTATTTGCATTCACTGCAAGCAGTGAAAGAGACTGCTCATTAGATATATTCCTTCTTTTCCTTTAACCCACATATCCTCTTTCTTTTGGTATCACCTTTGTCAGTTCTGCTTAGATGCTTTGTTGGTATGAGAGTGGAGACCCTTATTGCCCAGTTATGGAGAATAATGGACAGTTATGGACAGTTTGTTGTGCGCTCTTCTGTGTAGGGTTATGTTGGGCAATAGTTATACATGCAATCAGTATCAAGAAGTTACTACTTATACCTGGTGAGCGGGTTCTATTTTGTACATGTTAAGTCATGAAACAGTTTCTTCTTTGCCTTATTAAAGCTGTATTTTCATGAAGCATTCTCTTCTTTGCCTCATTAAACTTGTATTTTCATGCTCCATCAGCTTGTTTCCTACTTTTTTAAAATGTACATTTAACTTCTTTGAGGCAAGGACTTTTTATTGTTTGTACATCCAGTTCAATAACCTTAGCATCACAAAGAGTGAGATCCCAGACCATTCCAATTGCATGCAATGTTTTGATTTAATGTTTTATTAAATAAGGACAAATTTAAGTTCAGTATGAGATGAGTAACTCCTTGACAGCTCTGTTGACCAAGTTTCTGGTTGCAAATAGGAAAGATTCTTATAACATGATTGATACTCCCTGACACTTTATTCCTCACCTTTTTTGTGCTAAACATTCCTTTTTGGGGATTTGCTTTCTTTGTTTGTTTCTAAAGGATAAAATTATTAAGCTTGTATCACGTCTTTGCCATAAAAATATCAAAAAAACCCCTGATTTCTCTGTACTTAACCACTTTCTTGAGGAACAATGCCTTTGCAATGACCCTGTTTATTAAAATATTTCTCTTTATTTTCTCACATACACTTATTTACAGCATTCTACCCACAAGAAGCAAGGATGTAACTCAATTTTGCAGCTTTTTCTGTAACATGTGAGAAAGAGTATAAAGTATATTAAGGCAAATAGATTCTAATACATACATAGAATGGCATAACATAGTCTGTGTTCAGACTGAAGGAAAAGTTATTTCTTCACAATTAGAACTCCAATGAGATAAATCAAAATCTGTCTTCCAGACAAGTTGCCCCATGCTAACACACAGCAGAAAGTAAAATGTGTGTCACAATGGCTACAGAGTCTTCTGGGTTTTGTTGGTATCTTTGCCTTGCATCTGCAGCTCATGCATTTATTCTTTGGAATCTGGCTCTGGGTTTAGCAAGAGCAAGACCTTAGTGTTTTGTAGAAGTCAGGTGGGATGTTGGCCTAACAGACCTAAGAATGGATCAACTAACAAGTCCCCTATCTTCAGTTTTACTATCTTAATAGAAATATTTTTAATTTTTTTTAATGTACCACTCTAGCACCTAAATTTGCTTGGATATTTTTGTTGCATTTGTTTGAGTTTTCGAGACTAGATTGTAATGATGCAAGCAGAGGTTTAGTCATTTGTCCTTCAGCGATCTGACAAAGCAAGCAACCTGGTCTCAAAAATAAAATGTTCCAGGCTGTGTGTTGATTAACATGAAATATATGCAGTTATATCAGAGACAAGTCTTCTCAGAATCTTTCATTTTCCTTTTAAGTATACAGGATGTTGGGGGTTTTCCCCTCCTTCATTTCCCTCTTAAAATCAACTTTCCTTTCATTGATTTTAGATTTCTAATCTGATAAATATAACAAGTTACATTTTTGGAATGCATGCATGCTCTGACACTTAGACGTCAGTGATGGTGCTATACATGACCTACTGACAAGTGTCCAGTCTTTCAGCTACCAAAAAGAAGTTCACAAAATTGGCATTATTACTATTTTCCATTTGAGTTGAATAACCCTAATGAGATATTAATTTTCCTCATTAACATGGTACACATTTCATAGCAATAATTTGTGTTTCCCAGACAGAAGTCAACCACGTTTTCACTATAAATCATCTCAACAGGATTAAACATGCTCCTTTTCCCACAGTGAGAAGCAGACTAGCAGATATATTTTATTTCTTTTCGGAATGTGTGTGATTCATGTACGCTTGAATGGGTGCATTGACATCTAGTCTAGTTAGGTTTTGCCACCTTTGCCTCAAGGGAGGGCTACTAATCCCTGCATTATATATCTGTCATTCTGGCAAGAAACTTTCCAGTGATAGATCTTAAGTGTCAAGAGGGGTCCTAGGGTAGAAGATCTTGTGTTTCCAACATTGATGGTTTCCCACAATGAAGTCTATGAGCAAAAGGCTCATGCTGTTTCTTTCTCCTAAGCATACAAAACCATGCTCTCAGTCTTCTATCCTCTGCTCAATATATTCTATTAAACAGAATTATTTCAGCAGTTTATTAAAAGGATCTGTAAGTAGCTAGGAAATGATCTGGAGGCAGTTATTTTATGTGCCCTGCAATTCTAGGGCAACTTTACAGAAAAGGAAGCATGAGAAATGATCTCAGTGCTCCACCAACATCAGGCAAAGAGCTGTGTCCTCATAGGCTGACACAATAAATATAATCAGTCAGAGACTCACAGAAGGTTTTGGGTTGGATTGGACCTTTAAATGTCTCCTTTTCCCTTTCCAGTGACAGTCCTGCCTGTCCATGTAGGCTGCGACTATTTCCCATGTTATAAATATCAGCTAAACACTCAAGGCAGTAATCAAGACACATTAGGAAGAAGGATATGAATAACAAATTTCCTCTGAAATGAGGTGCTGCCAAGTGGTTACTCTGGACAGCATTCTTACTGCTGAACTGTAAATACCTCAAATAACCATCTTCCTTGCACATCACTTGGAATGCATCTCACCTTAAAGAAACAGGTTTTACCAGTTTGCACTTTTCATAGTTTGGCCATAGCATTTTTTAAAAGTACCTGGCCTTCCCCCACACCCCTAAGATTAGGCATATCTCTTGCTGGATATTGACTACTTCGGCGTAGATCAGGAGGAAAGTTATGTGGCACTACAGAGCTGCTCAGCATGTTAGGGGGCAATCTCTATAGAGCTGCAGCAGATTTTACTGATGTTAATTAGATTCAGTGTTAATCTAACAGTAAAATTTTGTCCTTGGAACCCATAAAAATTTTGAGTTTTCGGGGAAAGTTCCTGTTGTGTAAAGCACAGTGGGAATTGCAAGTTTGAAGAAAAGTTCATAGAGTTCTTGATATTTTTATCCTTCAATCTAACATAGTGCCATACCATGGAAACTGCTTGTTACACAAAAGAAGTAAATAAACATACCCCACTGTCCAAAAGGTAGAGGAGTTTATAAAAGACATATTTAAAATAGGCAACAGGCATCAGTGAAAGCTCTAGTCTGAGGAAGGATTTGTCGGTATGATTCACTAGTTTTGCCTAAGGTGTTTTTGTTTTTTATTTTTTTTACAAAAAGTCTTAACTATTTTCAACTAAAAATGTACACTTTTTATTTCCTACTCAGCTGTCCAGCAATTCCTTTTACTTCAGAAACTGGGTGGTTGAGTTGTATGTCACTCTACCACTTTTTTCTCTCTTTTTTTTTCTGTTTGCAAGGATGATGGATCAGCATACTTTGCCTAATACATAAATATTAGATGAAAAGAAATATTAGCTAATATTAATTTATTAGCAAAACATTAGCTAATAAATATTAGACCAAAATTAATGTTCTGTGATGTCAGTTTTCCATATCTTTTAGAATGAATATTAACAATCAGAACACTTGACTTCACATGCTTTTCAATATTTCACTACCCATCCCTGGACAATGTGATCTTAGATAAAATGAAGAACATATACAGATTGGTGGGAAATTAAGTTATAATAAATTAAATGGGAAAGGATTACTTTTAAATGGTCAGTTTATCAAATAAATTCACAAATAAATAGACAGTGAAGAAGGGACTGAATTTACATTTCTAGGTGAATTCTCATTTTGAATTAAAAACATGACTTTGGTTATTTACTATAGTTATGTCCTATCACACCATGTGCATATTTTGCTGAGTTTCTGTAGTTTGTTCATCATCTTGCACAGGTGAAGTAACAAGCCTTGATTTACCTGCATGCTCAAGTAAATTAGTCTCCATAGTTATGTTTGTATCTTGCATAGGGATGCTACTGGATGGGTTTATCTTTTAGCTTACACTAAATAGCTGCTTAGAATGAATAGAAAAAAATATTTATTATTTCATTAATGTACAGCTTATCTCACAAATCCTGTACTACTCTATTTGCCTACTGTAAGATTCTACATATATATTTTCCAAGAGAGCTCTGGGAATCATGTAGCCAGTCAAATCAGACTTTTGCTGCAAAGTATGATTAAACTCAAAATTAAAGGTTTCAGAGAGTTAAACACATCCTGAATTTATAGTACTTCTGAGCTGAGGCTGTCATTTATAAAACTAAGCTTGATAAACCTTGGAAGTACAAATGACTGTGTGGGGTACTTTGTTACCCCAGCTACAGTAAAAACTGTCATTATTATAACAATAGCTAAAGGTATAAAGAAAATGAGTATTGCATTAGCTGAATCTTTACAGAGCTGTGTACAGTGCATTCAATAAATATTAAAAAAAAATTTAATATACATTTTTCAAAACAGTGTTCTTAGAAGTGTAATATCTGAGAAGAATAGTTAAAAAAAATGTCAAGCTTTTACTATATCAGAGATTCTAGACAGGCTAACGCATTGCTTTCTTGTACTATTTACTGTCTTATTTTCCTTCATTTATGACATTTACAAATGTTTTAGAGCTTAAGTGTCCAGAGGGGACCTAGGGTAGAAGATTTTGTCTTTCCAACATTGATGGTTTCCCACAGCGAAGTCTATGAGTGAAAGGCTCATGCTTTCATGAGCAAAACAGTATTTTACTGTTTGATTTTTGGAGCTCTCGTTAAGGCAGGTCTTGACTTCAAACAGTATTTCTGTTTAATCAAAACCAAGCTAGTGCCATGTTAGGTAGTATGCATTCTTGTAAGAAATGGGTTCCAGTCACTGATCATTCTTTTAGTTTCATACATTAAAGCATCTCTTTCAAGTGTCACTGATACAAATAATCTTTCCAAGGCTTCTAAGGATTTCCTTTAATCTATGCTTGTATTTGTCCTTTCCCTTTTACGGCTGGTGTACCCTCACATACACTTGTCACTTCTTTTACTGAGACACAAAAATTGTAATACACATGTCACTGACTCACAAAAACATTAATGGATTTGTCATACTGATTGAGCTGTAGCCCTGGAGTTCACTATATGATAAAGTGACAAAAAGAAATGTAACAAACATATGTATCTGTAACATGGCATGGACAATCCAGAATATACAATACCAAACCAGTATCAGTTGTGGTGTAACATTTATAATTCAAAATGCTCCACACAAAATTAAAGAGAATTCCAGACATTAAAGTTAGTTTTCAAGGGAAATCCTTACATAGTGGTTGATCCTTTCAAAACCCTGTAGTTGTATTTCACATCATAAGTTCAAATGGACATTTCTGTTGTCTGCATCATTAAAACTTCAGTGTTTCTGATTCCAATGGCTTTAAAGACTCTAACATTATCTTCTAGCATGATATTTGGAAAAATCAAAAGAAAAAAAAGAATTTTTGTGATTTTTACTCTCTACCAAATTCTGGTAATTTTTTTGGATAGGAAAATATAGATTATATTTAGAAGGCTTAATGCTCTTTAGTATCTATTAGAAAATATTTAAAAGGACAAGTATAGACAATCACGTTTAAAATTAATCATCTTAAGTTTGACATTAATAGAAAAGTCATAAATAGAAAAAATATCCAACAAAAAAGAAAAATGACCTATAGGCTTTTGTGAACTCAGAAAGTTTAAACCTGTAATATTTATTATATTTTTTTTCATTCTCATTTGCTATTAAGCTTGTGCTTAGAAGAGGGACAGGAAATCAGAATACTCTAAATGACATCCAGAAAATGAGATCATAACTAAGGATACAGACTTAAATTCATAGAAATTTCTGACAATTAGCTTAAAAAGTTGTGTAGCTAAATGAAAAGAGAACAGCAAAATCTTGTATGTATATATAACTCTCACAATGCTCAGTCTCTTTGGTCTCAAACTTTACCTTTGTTGTCCTAGCAGTGAATTTACATTAGTTTCATTCAAAGATGTGATAGTCTCAGAAAGATATATGACACAGACTTATCATTCCATCGCAGGATAAAATGCTGGGCTATCTTTTCTGTTTATTATGTAAAGGTTCTTTCCAGGTAAGCACAAGAACTGGAAATAGTTATTGATTTTGCTTCTGTTTTCTCACAGGAAATTAAAGGCTTTATCTAAGGTACATAAATCTCAAGGGGATAAGATAATTAATGAGCCCACTTTAGAAATGCATGAATACTAAGGTAAAGAGGTCAAATCTGTTTGAAGCTCTAACAAAATTTATACATTTTATTGTCCTGCTGGCAGCTATAAAAACCTGGCATGTTAGAGATACATATAAGTATTTTTTAAGTTATAAAAGTCAAATAAGGTGCATCTGTTCCAGTAAAGAAAAGGCTGCAATTTGTACATATATCAGTAAAATTAATGAGCACCTTCACCTATTCAGTCACAAAGTTATCAGATGTCATAAAATACAGATAATATTAACATAAAGAAATTGTTTCAGCAATAATGTAGTTTATAACCCGGGAATCACAAATTGGTTTGGCTTGCAGAAGCAGTCTTTTACTCCCTGATACGGGGTGAAACAGGATGGGATTAGTTTAGGTATCGCTAAACAAACCTGAAAAGAACAACTTACGTAGACCTTAAATCTGTAGGGATGGTGAAACTGCACTTTTTCCTGGAAATTATTTTCAGTTGCCATTCTTAATCAAAAGTTTTATTTATGCCAGTTACCCCTTCTATAAATGAAGTCCATTCCTATTTTTATCTTTCTATGTGGACTAGAGAGATAATTGATCCTAGTTTGCTTCATTATATGACCTTATACAACTGCAGTCAGTTCTGTTTCCCTTAACCCATTTTTTTAACAGACTGAACAGTCCTGCTCTATAGATCGTAGTTTTTGAGGTTTTAGTAATTGCTATTGCTCTCATCTAACTCTTCTCCTGTTTGATAATGTCTGATTTAAAATGTGGCTTTCGTGCTGAATGCAGAAAAGAAAAATGTCGGAGTGCCAAAGCACAAGACACTCTGGAGCTAAGGTATTCATTGAGGTAAACTGACCATTTCAGCTTACAGGCCATGCACACACAAGGTGATCATTACATAATATTTTGTTGTTATGAATTTATCCTGTTTCTGAAGAGTGCTAATGCCCAGAACAGCTTGCTGTAAAGGGGAAGCCAAGCATTGCTCTTTCATTTAAGAAATAGCATATTATTTTTATGTTTGTAAACCATGCATCATCTGTAATTAAAATATTTTGAATAGCTTCAACCTCAGCACTACAATAGAACTTAATCCCCCAAAGGAATATAATTGTATAAAACTGGAGTTTCTAAGTTAAATTTTTCATATGGAAGTCTGATGATTTACATCTGCATAATATCTATATTATCTTTCATCTTATAGATTGATAATATTTTTCCCTGTTTGTAAGGAAATAAATTTTAGAAGATCTCATTCAAAGGAATCTTTCAGATAAGTGTTTTAGCACAAGACTTAGTTAGATGCCCAGCATTGCAAATGGTATATTGCGTGTGCAAACAAAATTCAGCAAAGAACTAGACCTAATAAAACATTAGTGATTGCACATCGATATTTTCTTTTATTTCCCTCATCTATATCCTACATTTCTTACATGTGCTTGCTTTATATTTTGTGTGGGGAAAAAGCCCTATTAACATACATAGCAAGCATATTCAACATGAGAGAAATGAAATAATTTTTTCTTAATATTCGCTTTAATAATATGATTATTCTTTTCCTTTTTTTTTAATATTTTGTTTACTTTAGCAACTCACATCTGATCTCTAAATGGAGATCAGTTATTTGCATATGTAACAGCCCAATGGTGTACTGATATTCAAGCATTTACCCATTACAAATTTTATTCTTAAAATTCTGAAATATTCTTGATAAAACTCGTGGCCAGAATGAACTGCATTCTTATGAACACCTTGACAAATTATTGTCAGACGATAAATTTAGACATCAAGAAATCTTTCAATCTATACAGTGTATATATTATTGTAAAAGTGTCAGTTTGTTTACTGGGCTAGATGCTCTGAAGTGTTGTCTCTTTTCACGTCAAAGGTCAGTTTGAAATTTCTTTCATTTTCTGCCAAAAAAAAAATCTATGAACGCTTCATAAAGTTGTGATCTTGTTTCTATCTTTCCTTCGCAGATCTACAGAAAATGGTATCTGTAATGCCACCTGAGACACATCAATCTATACTCATGGCAGATATATCATCTGTGGAACTAGTTCAAGAAAACTGTCAGGTCTCATTGGGACAATTAAGCTTTCTATTAGGTGAGTGAATCATATATGACAAATACTGAATGATAGGTTGGAAGAAGTTATTTTTCATGAACTGCATTTTAGCTTCAAGGGTCTTCCCACTTCACAATTATAGCAGTCATTTCTTATCACTCCTTTAATTTATATATATATTTGTTCATAAAAATCTCTTACACCATTCTACAGATTTAGGATATACCATAAAAAATTCTTCAGGATATTACTATTATTCAGATAAGTGAAGAATAAATTATAATTCTCAAACCTTCATTTAGCAGAAACAAAGAAGCTTTATAAATTACCATTTTTCTGGTTAGGTTCTACTGTTTTTCTTCTGTCATACTTGTGAGAAAATGCTTCTTGTGGTAGAAGTGACTAACCTTTCACAGACTGAGATCCCGGGAATGAAAATGTGCAATGTCAGACAGACACAGGTTTTAGCACAGAATCACTGAATTTAGAACTCATATGCTTTTGCATAGATTAGCAAAGAATTGAGAGCTTTGTATGTGAACCTCAAGACTGCCTAAAGGCCTCTCATGACATACCTGGAAAAGGCATTTTCATAGTTTCAAAAGTGGTTTTACACCTGATAACCATGTGACTGCATGCATACTCATGCAGTGCATTCATTTAAACTCTGACACTACACAGTATGCTGCTGCAAATAGTTGACTCTGAATCTGCTGTAAAAACATAATGCTAATTACATCTTGATTTTGAGAAATGGTGACTTCCACTGACAGAGATTTTATTCTTCTGTTCTTTTATTCTTTTATTCTTTTGTTCTCCAGCTAACTGAAAGCATTGCCTAGCCTGTTGTACCGCAGATGTACTACAGAAAATGAGGTAAATCAGCCCCTGTGCTTGGAAGAAGTTTTATTCTAGCCTAGTTAAAAAAGCCCCTAAAACATCCAGATCCAGAGTGTGAGAAAAAAAAATGGGAACTTGGAGCTAAATTACAGTCTGGTGAAAGAGGCAATGGTGACTAACTGCAAGGTACCCAGTGTAGCTGGGAGGAGAAGTGCCTAGAGTGACAGTCACTTCAAAACTGATTGGTCAAAGTGTTAAAATTAATTACTTCAGAAAGACTCCTTTTGCCAAAGAATGATATTAGATGAGTAACCCCTGAAGTGCTAGACCAGAATTTATAAAGCATTCTTACTGCAAGTATTTCTTGATGGCTCAGAGTCATACGTAGCTGATCACTTTCAAACAGAAAATTCTGCTCCAGTATACAGACATAGCAGTAACATGGTGAAGCTATCTCTGAGAATCAAAGACATGTTAAATTACATTTGACAATATCATTAGCTGTCTGCAGGACATGCATTTGCATTCCAAATATCTGAAATGTTGTAAACAGCTAGATCTCCTTTTAATAATTATGCTGTCAAAGAAACATTTGTTCCACTACAGAACTGGAGAATTTATTGCAAAAATCCTCTAATACATTTTTTCTGGCAAAATAGTAAATTGAGGATGTGAAGTACACATAAATATTTAAGAATAACATAATTATGAACAGATATCTTAGTAAACAGATATATATACATGAGTACATAGTATACATATAGTAAGAGAGCAAGATGATCATAATATATCCTAAAAAGTATGCTAAAACCACCTTTATTTAAAAAATGTTACAAGCAAGAATGGTGATTGCTTGCACAATTTTAATACTGTCCTTCTGAATTTGCCCAAAATCACAATCTGAATCTGTTTTTTTGCATAGTAATTTCTCACCACTGAATCTTAGCTCACTGAGTTGGTAGGTAACCATTAATTATTTTCTTTATCTTTCCAACTGGTACACATCCTTCAGCTTCATTTAGTAATAGGGCCAGATGATGACCCAGCCACTTGGTCCATTCGCTCCTCAGGACAGGGGGCAGATGATAAGATGTAAAAGCTCATGGGCTGAGAAAGACAGGGAGATAACTTACAAGTTACAACATTATGGGCAAAAAAAGCCTGACTTGGGGAAAATTAGCTTAATTTACTTGCAAGTAAAAAATACACAGATAGAGAGAAACAAAGACAACAATTAAATCCTTTCTGTTCCCCCCACTCTCTTGCCCAGGAGGAAGTTGGCTCCTTCACTTCTGACTCCTCTGTGTCCCCATGGCAAGCAGCACAGAGAACAGGGAACAGGGGCTGTGGACAGGCCACAACAGCTCCTCTTTGTTGCTCCTTCCTCCTCACACCTTGCCCCTGCTCTGGTGCAGGTCCTTCACACAGGCTCTGGCCATGGAATGCTGGTGTGGCTGGGTCCTCTTCACAGACTGCAGGGGAGTCTCTGCACCCACATCTGAAGCACCTCCTCCCCTCCCTCTACTCTCACACTTTTTAACCTCACTCCTCTCTGCCAGAAAGGGATTTTCCATGTCTTATAAATGCTTTACCACAGGTGTGAGGTGGCCTTACCTGGGGAGCTCAGCTGTGCCCTGTAGCAGAGTCCATTGGAGCGGGTTGGATATATTTCCAGGTGAACAATACAAACCTCTGCACATTTCCACTACAGGCTACAGATCTGGTCCAATGGCAAGAATTTCTACTAGATGAGACCAAGGCATGAGTGGAGGCTGTGCTGGATCTCTGTGTTACATGGAGATCTCACTGGAGAGAGAGGAAACACAATTTCTTCTCCATTGAATCCACAAAACTTATTGGCAGCATAGAGAAAACAACTGTCTCTCTGTTTACAGTTGCCTGTAAACACCTTTTGACCAGTCAGGCTTTTGAGACGTATGTGACTAAGCTTGTTTTGTCCATCTCTTCCTTCATTATGCATCCCATACCTCCTAATTCTGGAAGTGAAGTGAAATATTAAAACCCTTAACTGTTTAATACAAAGTACTGGCAGCTATCCTGCATCTGAATCTTCTGAAAGACTGTGGATGGCAATCGTTCTGGCTATTCAGTTCAACTTTGACCTGCAATATACATATAAACATATACATATGTATATATATAGAGAGAGAGAATGCATAATATAAAATTTGATGGGTACATGTGCAGCTGAAAACTGTCTCTGGAAGAAGCAAATTCTTCCACAACTGCCAAAGAGAATTAAGTGAGTCTGGAGAAATTATAGAGGAAATGGAGTAGCTATAAGATTATTAAAAACAGATATTAAAAGGTCTTTTAGTTGTCTTTAAAAAATCTCAGAAAGTATAGGATTATTTTTAATATATATAATAATGAAAAATGCACCTAAGACTTAGGTTCAGTTACCAGCTTTGTAGATGTAATTAGATTCAGAAAAGATTATGTTTTTGCAATGTCCAGAAATGTCTAAACACAGAAAGACTATATTACTACCTGAGCAGGGTAGAATGTTTAATTAAAAATTCCCTTTTACTGCTAATATTAAATTCTTTTTCTTAAAATTTCTTCCAAAGTAAGTCACAAAACTTTTTGTTTTGACAAAAGAAACTTTAACAAATAAATTAGGAGCTTTTAAAGAAGTGCCACCTTATGCAGGGTGCTTCAACCAACAGTGGCATAGGATTCTCAAATTTACAGTGGTCTAAAAAGTGATCTAGTAAGGTTTTGATATGTACAAGTGATATAATTCAGTCCCAGGATTCATTTTTATAGCAGGTCAAGTAGTCCCATTGCCTCTCATCTATGCAATGGATAAAGAAGTCCCTGGTAGGTAAAGAACTGCTTTTATTTCCGAGGAGAAATAAAGCTCCAGCCTCAAGGCACATATTGCAAACAGATCCCTTGGGGTATGCACATGGAAAGTAGGATGAGCTCCACTCCTGACTCAGTAAACATTTCTGTTTAATATTATAGTCTGTGTGATTAGATATAATGCTATTAGGCAGATATTTGAGACCCACAGGAGACTGGCCTTTTCAAGAAAGCACACAAACTGCCTCATTTACCTCTCTTGGTTTGCTTCTGACCAAAACATTCTTCAGGCTTTTATGTGAAATATTGAATGGGATGGACAAGCCTATGAATGACAGAAGCTGGAATTTTGATGTGAACCTCAATGTTTCAGAGTTTTGTCTGTACATATGGTTTCTGGGAATTGAGGTGAGTTCTCTCAGGCTCTGATAGCAGAATTTATACCAAGGTCGAGTTCCAACCTCTTGCAATGGACTCACAAGGCTTGAGAGTGGATATAATTTTAAGATTGTTAAAATGAAGTGTGTGTAAGGTATCTTGATAATAAAAAGGGTTTTAAAATGATTGACATAGGAAATACTGGAAATAAAGTCTCAGTACCATAGATGACTGTCTTGTTTAACTGATGCTTCAAATGATGGGAATCCACTGCAATTAGCAAAATGTAGAACATACATAAGGGTATAAACTCACTCATTTTCTAGTCACTTCTTGTATCATTTCTTAGCAGCCTGAGTAAGGGCAGGAAAACTTGAAGAAGGAGCTCAGTCTGGTTTAAGCCACTACCCACATTGTAAGTCTTCTGTATCTTCCATCTCAAACCTAACACACCTGTTTCATCTGTTTAAATGGTCTATAGCCAACAGGTGCTGTTGGTTTAGCCCTCTTAAAAGTGAGTTGATTTGATTTGGAGAATAATCTCCAAATTTGCATTAATGGGAGAAATAAATAATTAAAATATACCACCACTGGAAACTTTATACCCCCCAAAAGGAACACCTTGGAACTTTGTAACTGACTTTCAAAAGTTTTGGAAAAGTTCCACAAAAAATAAAAGCAAAATTATCACGATATGCAAAAGGGAAGGAGAATATTACAATGCTAATTGTAAACTGTGTTGACATGACATTGAATCTGAGCTGAGCTGGGGTTTGGTTAATTAGCATTCAAAGTAGGATAATGAAATAAACACTGATTAATGGGAGAATAAGGAAATATAAGTGCTATACTGAAAAAACCCTTCAAATTTCTTACAAGTTGGCTAAAAACGAATAATAGGGATGCTGAATGTGTCTCACTCTTCTGCAAGGCAGGTAGAAATATCTACCTTGACATGTGCTTCATATGGAGAATGGGCCCAGAAGGATGGGCTCTTGGCTAGTTTGCCCTTTTTTTTTTTTGTTTGTCAGTGGACTGGAAGAATGGATTTGAGCTACTTAACAAGCTTGAGGCAAAACCCCTTTTGGATACAAAAGGATACAAAGGAATAAAGGTTCTGAGGAAATGTCAAGTGAGTGTATTTCATACTGAGATTGGAGTGATTTCTGCTGTAATACTGTGGTGTCTACAGTGCAGGAAAGATGCTGAAATTGGAGCAGGTTCAGGGAAGAACCTTGAGAATGATGAAGGGATGAAAACACATGGCTATCATTGAAATATATAGCTCAAACAATTTGTCTAATAAAAGACAAGTCTGTGGGGGTGACCCAAACATAATCAATAAATAATTTCTGGTGATAGAAATCTATTAGCAGGGAACTAGCAAAGAGGGAAAGTAATTGTCTATAGTAAGCATCCAGCTAATGGATTTTCCATCTCTGGAGAATATTCATAAATCTATAGTGGATATTTTATTAAACAATATGCTTAAGCTAAAACAGGAATTAATTCAAGGGTTTCTCTAGCCTGTGTTTTGTTGGAGAACAGTCTAGATGATCACAGCCTGTAACAGAATCCAATAATGTGCATTTTTCCATTGACTAGATGAAGTCATAAAATCAGTAAAATTCTATTTAGGTGCTAAGTCCTTTCTCAAATAACCACCAAAATACTGTTTCTTTGATTTTTTTTTCTTTTGATATTGTTGTGGGAAATAATTGTGCAAGAGTATTGCTAATGAAAAAAAAATTTTAAATTTCTCTTGTTCTTGTCATCTGCTACAGAATCTGTTGCTGAATGATTTGTAATATTTTACTGGCAGCAGTAATAGCAGTAAGAGAAGCACAGATCAGAATCACAGCAAAGTTTTAGTCTATATGAGGAAATCACAGGGTTGTGGTTGATTATGAGCTACAATGCATTTTTATTTTTGTTTTTAAAAAGTGTCATTAACATTTTAGTGAATTAAAATAGAAATTAATTGTATTTCAGAAAGTATCCCTAACAAAGGTGTATAGAAACATAAAACCATAAATCGTAGAATGGCTTGAATCGAAAATAAATAAATGTTATTTACAGGAGATGTAGAGAAAATTGCTAAGGCAGAGGAAATAGATCTAGAAGGCATCTGCAAGGAAGAATCTAATTTTTAATTCTGTATCAAGAAAGTAAGATTAAAGACTTTTTGTTTTTAAAATCTAATTTTTTTTTCATGTTGTAACATTACATCCTTCAATAACATCAGAAGACTCTACCATCACATTGTGTCATGTGGAACGGCTGACACTTCTAGCTGTCAGCTGTTTTCCCTGTTTTGCTTTCTTGAACCTATTCCTTTTGTCATTGAAAAGCATTGGGTTGTGCCCAATGTACACATGGCTGTGAAGAGTATGCATTGCTATTCTGACTGAAGTCTGCGTTTCAACCTTTTCTGTCTAGGTAGGACTTCACTCAAGAGCTAGAGACAGTTTCTATTTGATTGGATACTTGCATTCATGGAGAAATTAACTGATGTGAATGAAGCTGTGCCTACGTGCAAAGAGTCAGTCTGTGCAGATTTGATCATAGATACATTTTGTGTACTTCAATTGCAGATATGTATGGTTTAAACTAAAATCTCATTGGTAGTGTGAGCATGCAGATTATGGTTTCTTTGGCTGTCTTTTTTTCTCCTTACTATAGCTATTGGATGTATGTTTTTTGAGTTTTCCTTGGTCAGTAATAAATGGTATCTAGGAGTTCCTTTGAAGGAGTGTCTCTTCAGTATGGTATGCTGGAAGTAAATGTAAGAAGTGAATCTTGATTCTGGATCATATAACAAATCAATACTCTTGAACACAAAGGTATTAATTTCTTTTCAAGAAAAGAAATATTTTTGAGACAGATTTTTAGATTTCTATGATAAATGCTACAGTATAAAACGGATTAATTTTTTTTCATATGTATTATTTAAAATAACATTGTCTTTTGTTGATGATGTAAATTTTATTATTTTGTTGTGTGGATTTGTCATCACATTTTTTCTTCTTAGGAAATATTATGTGTTTCAGTCAATAATGTATATATTATACCTACTTTTTAGCTTGAAAGTATTGAAGTAAAAACCTTCAAATATTCTCTTCTACATCTATTTGTTAAGTGAAGGATGATACTTATGTATGTTGGCTTGTGCTCAAATAAATCCTCATTTTATGAACAAACTGGCAATGCATACTGGACTGGGTAGAAAAGTGCTGAAGTCCATTTCATTCCTTTGCCATTCTGCCTTGGAAATTGGGAGATGAACTTTACTGGCAGCAATACTAAGCAATACACTGCACAATGCATTAAATGTTTGTACAATGCAGAAAAGTGTTTGTATTGCACTGCCAGGCTGTAGTCCCAGAGCCTAAGAAGATTTTAAGTAGTTAAATCTCTGCTCAGTGTCATCCTAGGTTTCAGAACCCTAAAATATACCAAAGGAATTCTGGAAAGACTATTGACCAGAGAGAGAAAAACTCAGACAATACAACATTATTTACTAAGCTGAAATATCTCTTTTTAGTAAGATTATTTTTACATAAAAATTGGCTGAGAGACTGAGGAACCTTTTCTTTCTGTGGTCAGAGACTTCAGAATTAACTCAGAGAAATATTCTTTAAAATATTGCATAATAATGACAGGAGAATTCTCAAACAGTTTTGTCCAAAATTTGGAACTACTTTTCCATTAAAGTGTTTCTTTCTAGTATGGAGATCCAAAGACACAATTCAAGGAAGAAAGGATGATAAAGGAAGAGGAAGAAAATATGAGATATTTATGCGGCTCAAATTTCATACTGTGGGTTCAAGGAGTAGCAGGAGGAGCTGAGGACTGGTATTCTTCCAAGGGGCTGCATGCTGCTGGAAAAAGACAATTTTCTCCAAGTTCTTCCTTATGTCAGCTGGCTCAGATCTGAAAGGCAGTCAGCCTTTGAGGGAGAGATACTGCTCTATCAGATGGTAGATGTTGAAAAATACTGGAGCTAAGAGGATTCCTTTGGAAGAGTGTATTTTTTCCTACTGGGAAATTCTCTCATAATTATACATGAAGTAATGATTTTTTGAGAGCTGGTTGGTCACTCTGTCTTCCATACAGAACTGAAAACATTCTCTAATGATATGTTGTAGTATTCATTTTTAAAAATGAAATGTAATCTGTTAGCAAGTCACACTGCTTAACACAAATAAGACTGTAAACATTTACAGTGGGTTTTTTTTCCCCAATCAAAATGAATAATAATATTAAATCAAATCGAATTAGTTAGACTAGATGCTTTTCCATATAATGGTTGTCAAAACTAAAATTCACAGTTAGCCTTCCTCATTTTTCTGTAGCACTGCTTGAAAGCATGTCAAATAATTGAATATTTTCTGTTCAAAATTCTTAACTCTGTGTCACTTTTCCACAGCTTTTCCTTCTGTTTGCAATAACAGTTTGAGATTTTAGCAACTGGAGTGGAACAGAGCATGGCTTACAACTAAACTGGAGTGAGGAATTAACAGACAATCTACTTTTTCATTGAAGATATTGGTGAACTTCATATATTGTGGTTCCCTGTTCATTGATAGGTATACATTAAGTCCAATGTAAACCACTGAATATGTTATACAATTGTAGTTAGATTAATTTTTTTTTTTAAAATGTGATAGAGTTACTCTTACACAGTCTACCTGTACAACTGGTTTACAGAAGAAGAATTCAATCCAGTTAAGCAATTTAAGAAACAAAGTTTTCTCAGAAGTCTTTAAAATTAAATATATATAGATATATGAGTAGGAAATGTGTTAAAAATATATTGAGGTTATAAAAGGGAAAAAAGTAGAACACACAAGTGTGAAGAAAATAGATTATTATTCATTGTTTTGTACATTGAGTCTGATCTCTTCTATACATTAGTTACAGAAAAAAAGAAATATAGAATTAGAAAGGAGAAGATAAAGGTGCAAAATAGGAAAATAGAACGGTTACAGTGTGTTTATCTTCACAGCATCTGTGAAAATTGTTGTTGTATTTTGTTGCACATTTATACATTGCAGTGACATTTCATGTGCTCAAAACATTCATTTCATGGTGATATCCAGTCTGAGTACAATAAATATCCTACCACATAAAGAAAAGCGTGATAAAGCATTTAAAGGCAGAGCTATTGCATAGAAACAGCTGCTCTGCCTTCTGGTGATAAAATTTATAAAACAGTTCTGCTGGTTTCCTCTGTTTCTCTTGTGTCAACATTAGTCTTTCCACCTTTGGTGTATGACTTGAAATTGAGCAAAAACTGGGTGCAATTCAACAACTCCACTAAATTACACGTGTATCTGTATGCACTGGAACATGGTGGTAACTGACACTTTTTCCTTAAAAAAAGTAGGGGGAGAGTGAACTGAAAATTATATACTAGAAAAATGGAATTATCCGCTTATCATTTTTAGTATACTGTGGTTGAGCACTATAGTAATAATTGTAATATAAAATATTATTCATTTGTTTATTTCTCAAGACAATAGTTAACAAATTTTCTACCCATTTCAGTAGGCCACAGATCCCAAATAGCTTTGAAATTTTGGGCCTTAATGTTTTTTACTTACCTGTCAAGACTGCGAGAGAGATACCAAAAGCAACAATTCTCAGTATAATGATCCAAAATCTGTCTTCATCAAACCTAACATCAAGATATAACTATCTGATGATAGTATTTGACATAGAATTTAGTCAAATATATTAAAATACAGCTTCATTTTTCATATCACCTTCTTTCCAAGTATGCCAAGACAGTTAGAAAGGCTTAAGCAATGCAAGCAGTATATTCAATTCTGGAGCTGCATGTACAACTGAAGGAGTATGTTGTCTCTTTTTGACTTCTCCCAATAAAATGTGTTGGAGTTGCTTTTATCTTCCATTTAACCCATAAATTTTTACAACCCTAATAAAAGTAACAACATTTTATGTTTGCAATTTGATACATTTGATAATAGTCTTTAATAAAGACAGCATATTGGTCTTTGTTGAAGTCAAGGTAGGAAAACAAAGCCATAACTCTTACACCTTTCTTTATTGCACACATATTTTTCATTTGTGCAGAAGAACAAACCAAAGCAAAAATAAAAACAAAATCAGCTTTTAAATAGATTGACTTTTTGCTCTTGAAGAACTGGAAATATATTTTCTTTTGAAATTGTTTGTGTTGTCTTACAAACTGCAGTTCTTGCTTCCAAGGTCAGAAACCTCTGATGAATTTAGTAAATGCTATCCACTGTGGATGTTCCTGGTGTAAGTGGCACACTTATTTACGCTTTCATAAGTGTAAAATGATAACCATTTGTTTTCTAATACATGTCCAAAATAACAGGGAGAAATTAAAAAACATCACTCATGTACTATACAAAGTGGTCCTTTTGGTCACTGAGGAAAAGCCTTTCATTTAGCAAGTCCAAGCAAAATGCAGGGATCAGCAGAAGGCAGAAGAGATTTGTCGGTGTCAAGTAATCCTGTTGACACCAAAAAGAATCCTGAATTGTTTCTACGTTTTCACAGTTTGTAGAATCAATATATTTTCCAACAATTGCCTTCTTCCTGCACTTAGACGATGAAGTGAATCTATACGAAACATGTGAAACAATGGTCTATCGCAGACATGTAGGTGTTTTCTGTATATCAGATTTGAACAAGATGTTGCAGTACATGGATTTTCTTTTTTTGGCTGAAAAATGATCAATGTTGCAAGCCTGTTTAAAAAAACCCCAACAACCTAAGTAGAAAAATTATTGCTTCTATAAAAGCATAAACAGTACCAGCAGTTAGACCTATTTTCCTGCTCAGGGAAATTTTATTCTGCAAAAAGAAAATTTCTGAGACTATCTGCTCTGATTTTGACTTTCCAGCATAGTTCATCTTACTGTAAGCAGATGCAAGTTGGGAGGCAGCCTGGGTTTTGGTCTACCAGGTATTCCCAGCACCAACATTCCCCTGTTTCTAAGAGAACTATGAGTGACTCCAAGATATGAAAGAGTCGGTCCATTGGGGATATTAAATAAGAAAATGTCTCTTTTTTTAAAAAATTGTTTAATGCAGTAGATCAGAGTGAGCCTGTGAGCTGTTGGCACTCTACATTTCTTCTTCTGGTCATATGGAAAGAATTGTTCCACCCCTCTGCTGCCTTATGACAGCATCCCTTACATTTTCCTTCTTCATAGCACAGATCCAGAACAACATCAGAAAAAAACAAGGAAAATAAAAAATAAAAAGGTTAATTGATTTTAGAGTTATTTAAAAGATTGTGCCCAGAGTAAGGTAAACTTAATCTGAAAATGATGGTGTTTGTAGAAAGGACTTCATACAAATGCTATCTATGAAGCAGCAAGTTTTTTACTTGTTTATACTCTAGGGTTTTTTTCTTTATTAATTATTATTTACTCTTAGAGACTGAGTGGCCTAACTAATAGATAATAGCCTCCCATGAGTCAGATAGCAATTATAAGGTTATTGGAGTTGCATTGGGAAAAAATAATTACAATGACCTTGGCAGATGCAATTTTTTTTTCTAGAGATTACAAATGTACTCAGCAATCAGCACCATAAACCAACCCTTTTCTAATCCCAAATTACCTTTTTAACTAAAGAAAATGCAAGTATATGTATACCATTCAAGTACTGATGAAAACCCCTTTGCCTGCTGCCCTTCAGATTCCTTAATATAAACAATGATGGACATGAGGGTAACAGATCTCTGTAATTCTTACTTGACAAGATCATATAAGCCTTAACAAAATAATAAAAGCATATGTATACTCCTTAATGGTTTTTTTTTTGATACTAGATCCATGCAAGCCAAAGAAGGTAAAGAAGTTCTATTGGATATCTATATTAGGATTAAATTGAATCGAAATGCTTCAGTGATGTTTGCTTAAGATTTTGTTAATTCATGAAAATTTGATTAGTAAGAGTTTAATATTTTCAGTGTAAATTTGATTAAATATCACACCTTTTACTATTAAATATCAAACATTATGGAGGGAAACACTGAAATTCCCAGGGCAGGGGATGTATGTATTTAAATTAACATTCTTAAGGCATAAAGATCATTCAAGTGGGCCCCAGATTGGCCACTTGATTGTTTCCTATGCCAGTTGTCATGAAATGAAAAAGTAACTTTTTTCCAGGAATGAATCAATATATTCTATAAAAAAAATCTAGTCTCTGAACTCAATCGGAATGTACTTGTTCTCTATGTTCATTGTGATTGCTACAGTAGATTTTACTCTGGGTAAGACCCTACAGCTGCATTACAACCTATCAAACATATTTCAAGATACTTAATTTTTGATTTACAGCTCAGGTCTGTATCACATTTTTCTGCAGTCTGCTTGATAGCAAGTTTAGCATGCTTCTTCAAGAGTACCTTCAGCTGCTTTAAAAATTCAACCTGTGTTCAGTATGATACTGTAAAACAGGTGATAATAGCAACTGAGAACAACTAGAACAGTGCTTGGAATGTCAAGATAATGTTCATTTGTTCCTGCAGGATGAACTGACTAAAAAGATCAGTATTAGGCAGGTTTTGCTCTCAAGAGAGTTGTTAGGGCTTTTTTGCAAAAAACTGTAAAAGCAAAAATCTTCTACAATGTCTTTTGTAAAGCCTCCAATAGTGTCTACTAGAGGTACTGCCTGAGGTTAACCATATCAGGTTAATCTTTTCAGGTTCACATTTGTTTGCCATAGGGTTTTACCCTAGTGTAAAAATAGAGACCCAGTTTTTCCTACAAAGGCAGAAAAGGAGAATCAGTGCAATTGTTTTTTCCATAAGACACAAGTATGGATAAATAAAACTTGGAAATTAAGGG
>VWYI01032175.1:0-32652 GCA_013399455.1 Anthoscopus minutus
AATATTCTCAAGAGCACAGATAGCTCATGGAATATTTTTACTCTGGAAATGAAACAATTACTGAGCAATTTTACTTCACTGTAACACAAGTTACAGAAAAAATATGACAGAAAACTTTACCTGACAAACTTAATTATAGTCTTTGTCTGAGAAGAAAATGGTTTTTATATCACCTCCCTGAAGTTTTTCTACTGCTCACAGGAAGCACTGTGTGCTTTACCCATGGATAGAAGCACATCTCTGTGTAACAGAATATGGCTTGATTAAACCCTACTTACCTGCATCTAAGTAGTTATGTCTTCCCACAAGCAGTCTTCAATCTCTAGTTTGATATCTGCACAAAAAATAATATTGTTCTTCCTCTCATCTGTGCTTTCAGAAGAGCATAGCCTGTTACTACTTTCAGCTCTATTCATCCCTGCAGCAAGCGACTTGCCTGCTCCAGTCTCAGGCTGTACCAGGTTCTGTCTGAATCACATGTTTACACAGGAAGGCCTCCAGATGTTTGCAGTGTCATGAGCACCATGCCCAGTTTGAGTTCTGCACTACAGACCAGGCAGAAATTACTTAGGTATGCCCACTCTTCAGTGTTTAATCACTTGCATTATCAGTCACACACACGTCATTATGACTCAAAAGGGTCTCCCACTCAGAACCAAAACTCCTTTGGAAGAAACCCAGGAAAACAAACATGACCTAAACAAATCTCAACAAATACCTCTCTGCATGTATTAGGGAAATCCATGAAAAAAAGGTATGCCACAGTTCCATGTGAAAGATGAGCAAAATATCTTCTAGCAAAACCTCCAGCATAGATCCACAGCATATGTTAGGAATCCTTTTCATCTCAACAAAACAGGCTGATTTTGCAGGCAATGTTTTCAGCTGACATTTTTCTCACTCAAGATGTTAAAAAAGCTACATTATTTTGCTACAGTGGCTGTCAACATTAGAATATTTTCTCATTTTTGTTTTGAATTCTCCTGAAATTTTGGATGTTTTTAACTAGATAAAGTGCGGGTCCTTTCAAAACTATAACTAGGTGTTTATCATTCCCTAAATAGTCCATCTTATGGAATTTTGCAGAAATTTAGTGGGAATGGCATAAGAACTTGACAGGTCAGTACAATTAATTTATGTGGATCATCTTGAATTGGATTTCCTCATTTCTAATGTTGTTCCAGCAACATTCATGGAAGAAAATACTTTGTACTAGACTCAATTCAGGCTGACCATCATCCTGAGCACTGTGGCTGCATTCAAACATCTAAAAAGTAGTCATCAATATTAAACTAAGAGTGAAGGCTGTGGACTTCCTTCCAGAGTGACATGATTAGAGTGCCACTTTTCTTTTGTGTTTTTTCTCAAATCCCTTAAAGCCCCATGAATGGAGCACAGTGTAAAAGCACCCCAGGCAGATATCTAGCCATGCCAGTTTCATCATGGTTGCATGTGCACGTGGCTCTGCTGTTTGGAGAGCTACAGGGTTGTGAATTAGTGCATCTCCACTGTTTATCCACCTTGAAGAAATGACATGATGGAAAAACACAGTCTTAGGGTACTCTGGAGGTATGTCTGTGCCCAGGGATCACCCCTCATGTCAAGAAGTAAGGAACCGGTTAAGTGACCACATTTTCATCCTCAAGTACTCTTTGTAGGAGTTGGGATCATAGAATCACAAAATTATTTGGATTAGAAGGGACCTTAGAGATCGTCTAGTTCCAACATTCTTGCCAGGGCCAGGGCCAGCTTCCTCTAGATCAAGGTGGCCAGTTTTTATTCCATCCTGTGGAAAAATGGTTTGATCAAAGCACAGAGTAACCTGTCATGAAGAGCAGAATTGTTAGTAACAGGTCTATGAAGAAACAGGTGAAAAGCAGTGGGTTTTTTGGAGAGTGTAAAAGGAAATTATTAAACAACACAGCTCTTCAATGTAAGAGGAGATGTAGGAAAGAAATACTGATTAGAATGATGAAGGAGAACACTTTTGCCCTCAAGAATTCTACAAATGGAGGAACCAACTTGGCCCTAGATTCAACATGACCAGGACAGCAGACATAACAGTCTCTTGCTTAATATCTATAAAAGTTCATTTTAATCGTATTTTCTCATAGTTTCCACCTCATGATCCTACTACCAGTTAGGTACACCTCTGACCCAGTAAAATAGTATTCCTATTGCAGAGATATTTAAGAAACATGTTGTTCTTTCTCTTCAGGTTCAGACTGATTGTAAAAATTACCTCTAAAATAAAATGCAAATTTATCTTACAGTCTTGTTTAGTAAAATACAATCAGACTCTTTTCACTCTGAGTGGGGAAAAGCTGCATTCTCTCTGCAANGAACTAGGATTTGTTCCCCTCCCTGTGGACAGTGACGTACACTGCGCCTATTATTTTTGCAGGGCAGAAAAGTGTATTTTGGTGAATAACAACCTCAAAAAGAATCCCATCTGTTAATTATTTTTAAATCCATCTCTCTATTAATAGTGCTAAAGGAAATATTTTCCTGGTGGTTACAAAAAGAGGTTTAAAACTTTACAGGAAACACAAAATAGCTCCATTTCATTTTCCAAAAAACAGAAAGCATTTCAAAGTCGAAGTTCTTTGGGATTGTCAGTAATCTCCTTTCTGCTCTTTAAATCTGCATTCATTGACACAGATAGCAGTATCTCTCTGCTAGTCTCCTCTTCCTCGTTTCCCTGTGTGCCAAGAGTTGACGGGAGCCAGAAAATAGGGTTCAAGAAAGCAACCTGGTGCTTTGGTGCCAGCACAGCTCTGAAAATACAAAAAAAGATCCTGATACAAGTGTCTTAATCTGTGTAGCATATATATTGCCAAGGAAACAGTCAAGTCCCATGGGAATAACGACGAACAAGAACAGAGTCTGACCTATTTTATGTGAATCTGTGCATGAATGCTTTTCTCCAAGAATAACAAGAGCAAGACAGCAAATCTTTCAAGCAGCTACACCAATTCCCTGCAATAATCTGAAGATCTGAATGTTGTGCTTACAACATAAAGGCCCAACAGCAAACTGCTAGAGCCATTAAGAAACAGGCTCTTTTGACAACCACGTATCTCTCTGTGGCAAGGTAAAGAGAGGCAACACTTTTAATTCACAAGGTCAACTATTCCCTTGGAAATATTAGGACACACAACTATCAGAGATGGAAGTCCCACCCTGCAGATGCAGGATGAAGACATTAGTGCTCTCTGCTACTGCAGAGATGAAGTGTATGAGCTGAAAATCCTTATCACCACTAAGCGAGGCAGCCACATCTCATGCTGCAGCCCACTGTAATTCAGCAGATTTTCCTTGCGCTAGGTGAAGGACACACACAGGTTTACAATAGCTCAAGTCTGACAGTTTTTAAGTACTTTTTGTAAGGACACATTTTAGCTGATATATTCTTAGGCCTGGCTGACTACTTTGTTGCATAAATGTTTATACCAGCAGAAGCAGAAGAGTGGGAACTGGAATACTAGGGTGGGAGTTTCCCTCGGAGCACCAGAGTAGGCATACAAAATTTTAAAGTGACAGAAAACCACAGAGGTTTTTTTTAAGGGAAAGCAACTCATAGAAGAGAAGACATCTTCTTACTATATATAACCTTGAAAATCAGACCATGTCCCCGAGGTTCCCAAAAGTAAGCAAAGTTCTTCAGAAAACCACTTCCCTTCTCTTTTTTGTTCTCTTCCCTCTAGTAAGCTTAAAAACAGAACAAAACAAGATCAAAGCTGAGTCCTTGGCAGTTGGGCAATATTACAACATAACTGAGTAATACAAATTACAGTCTTCTTGTCTCTATGACTGTGATCCTTGTTTGTGGCTTAAGAATCTGGATGCCAGATTTCTGAGTGTTTTAAAGATAAACAATGAAGTGCAGCAAAGAAATAAATATGCAATAAGGAGGAGCTGTTATGAGAGAAATCTTATTGGATAAATTAGCATAATTAAGAAAATTTATCTCTACCTCTCCTGAAAATACAATTTCATAAGTATACAATTATTCTGTACTGCTGCCTGTCAAAAAATGTCAGGATAAGGCAGCTGGGATGTGCCTGCCTAAGGGAAAGAAATTTTACTGTAAATCTTTCTTTCTTCTTTGGATAATTGCAGAATCTGGCTCTTTCCTGTAACATGCTAATATGGCTTTGCAAACTCATTCCCCCAAATCCTTAAGCAAAAATTTGAGATTATCATTCCAAGTTTCCTTACTCAACAGTGCATTTGAGCAGCTGTTCCTGGCAACGAGGCCTGTGTGGGCTCTCACTGAGAAGCACATGAAGGGCTTTTTGGATAGAGATGGACTTCATGGACTGAGACTCCAAAGATAGGTACAGATAAAACAGTCCTTGCATTTAGCAAAGTCCTTCTTTTAAATAAATTCTCACTCACAGCTTTCCCTTTTGAGTCCCATCCATTGTTTAGGTGCAGGTGAAAGTGATCATATGTACCTGTTGAGATTCTCATTCTTCAAGTCCTCCCAAACCTCACCTTCACCCTTTGCTGGAGTACTTGTCTAGTTTAGCCTTTCCAGAAATGTTTATCTAATGAATCCCAGAGTAGATCTCTGAAGTTCCCATCAGAATCAAACAGCTCCCAATCCACTTATCAATACACTGTACCATTCTTTCCTTTCATTGCTGGCACACACTTGCTATAAAACCTACAGGTCTATGCTATGTCACATGGATATAAGCACACTAAACTTTTCAGGTTATTTTCTGGACTTCACAGTGTAACTATCGTGTTTAATGCACAGCCTCTGGACTCTTCATAGTGAGTGGAAAACAGCAGGTTTTCATCCACCTTAAAATGTTCCCAAACCCTAAGAGCAGACAACTTGAGATCATCAGACAGTAATATCTTTATACGAAGGCTTGACCATCTCACCAGCTGATGACAGAAATCTATAAATCAATGACAGCCTTAAGACATCATTACACATATATTTTCTTTTTCTCACTTTCCTAAGTCCAGAAGGCTTTCTTGAACCAGTCTGAAGACTGGCTGAACTCAGGGGAAGCTCACTGTTATTTTCAGGAGATTGTTTTATCCCCGCGATGGAACAGATGTGTCCAAAGATTGCCCTTCCCATTTCCAATATTTTTGGATCCATTCAATTGAGCATTAATGTTACTAGTTATCTTTATAATTTCCATTGCTTGCACCTTCCTAAAGAAGATCCTCGCCAGAGCCATCAGTGGTGTCACTTCTCTCACCCCTGAGGTTACCAGGATTGAAGCACCAGCCAAACAGTCCTGGTGTGGAGACATGGACAGAGATGTTGACCCTCACCCGGATGAGACAACACAAGATCAGTCTGAAGAAATTCCACAAGATCATGCATGCTCTTAATTTTTATGTTATACAAACACCCCACCGCATCTTCCAGTCGTCAAAAAACAAAAAAGGGGGAAGATATTGCAGTGTATTTGTGTTCTTTATGTTATATATATTATGCTCTCTCCAGCTGGTTTGCTCTGTCACCCCCGTGGTTTTGCCCCAAGCTGCACCCCCTGTCAATCCTTGTTGTAACTCTGCCCCATTGTCCCAGAATGTTCCCTGTCCCTCCCCACTGGGGTGTCAATCCTGTGTTGTGCCTTCCCCTTTGAGTGCCAATCCACCCTGATCCCTGCCCCTTATTCCAGTACCTTTCCTATCTGTAATGGTCAATCCTGCCCTTGTTTCTGAACCTTTCCCTGTCCATCCCTTGGCCCTCAATGCCCCAATGGGTACGTCCCTCAATGAGTGTCCCCTCCCTGCATTTCCCATTTTGTTGGAGTATTGTGAGACTCATCTTCTGCACCTCCCCTAGTTCTCCCTGACCTGTTGAAGCATTGTAACCTCCTCCTGGATCCCTGGAGTACAAAACCCCATATCAAGCCTATACTGGTGTTCCTTGCTCCCCGAATTTCCCCTGAATAAACTCCTCTGTGAGATTCCTAAGCAAAAAGTCACCACCTCATTCCTCTCCTCCACACTCTGTACTGACAGCCATCTCATGTGGAAGAGCCCAGGCTGTAAGCTGCCCCTCTGGTCAGCCTGCTTCAGAGGTGTGTCCCTCCCTCGGCGTGGTGCCATGGTGGAGAGCCAGCCTGACTCCGGCGCCGCGTCAGAGTCACTTGTGTACACATGTAGGGAAATAAGGACATTTTCAGCACCTTCAGTTGTCAAAATTTGTTTAGGTTTTCTTTCATTCTTCTGTGAGAAGCTGACTGAATACCATCAGTCACATTGAGATCAACAACCACTTTTGTATGGATTTCCTCCCCAGTGCTCTTTTTTATTTCTTCCTTAAACAAATCAGTTCAAAACCTGAAATATAAAGCACACAAGAAGAGTCAAACTGGATCACACCAAAGGCCCATGTAGTCCTGATTTCTATCAATGTACAAAACCACATACTTTAGAATCCATGTAAGGTTAGAACTGCAATTGTACTATTCCAGAATATTATTACAGTTGTTTTGTGGCTCTGGAAACATCATAAACCACAAACATTTGAATTAACCACCCTCCAGGTGGAACAGGAAGAATTGTTTTCCATTAATTAGTTCTTTCTCCTTCTTAATCCAGGCAAAATTAAGCCTGCAAAATTTTTGGAGGAAGGAGGCCTTAGGCTCACGTACATATTATGTGACGAGCCATGTCCTTTCATTTGTTATGAATGTGCTACCCCTTGGTCTAATTTGAGGTCACCTAATTCTTTTAGTGTGAGAAACATTAATTTCCTTATTTACTTTTTCTGTTCCTCTCAGGATAGACCTCAATCGTATTCCTGTCAGTCATCGTTCTGCTTAAACAGTCCTGCTTTTTTCCACACTATCAAAATCCCAGTGTTACGCACATACAAAGAATCACAGGGCCCTAATACCAGTTGGAGATTCTAAAAGCTACAATAGGACAAATAATGCAGATAGGGGAAAAAAATTGACAAAAATAAAAAGGAAACCTGACAAAATAAAATCTAACATTGTCTAGAAATTATATTACAAACAACTGAAGGAAGCAAAAAAATACGAAGAGCATGCATTTCTATAGCCTTCCCTTCAAGGCAAAGATCACACAGTTTCTGCTTTCATTTCAAAAGATTAACTTGCAGAGAAATGTGTGGGGATGGCTGCAGGTCAGAGAAGACATCAATGTTTTTCTACTTTATCAAAACCTCTGGTCACCATTTTGACAAAAAGTCACCTATGTACAGCTAAGCCTCAGTAGAAAAGCTGGCACTGTTCTAGGCTGAACGTATCAGCCTTAAGTGTCCCACTTTTCCCTTTAGTATACTATGTGGGATTTGAAGCACCTTGGAAACAGCAAAAAGTGAATTTCATTAATCATAAAATCCTCTTATGACTGGACTGACAGCTACTGTGAGAAATGTCAGCTTCACGTGACACAGACACAGAGAAGAAGCTTGTAATGGAAAATCTGCCTCATCTATAACTAGATCATGAATTAGAGGCAGTAATTGGCCTTACAAGCAGAGAATAATGTCATCATTATTCTTACTACTTGTCACTTTAAATCTTGGTATTAAATGATGGCTCTAAGATGTTCACAGCTAAAAATTTCTGGCTTCAGTCCACGTGAACATGTTATCCCCTGTCTATTTGAAGAGGAAACTGCAAATAGCCACCTCTATATAGGACCTCTATCTGGAGCAAAATTTCTGTGAGAAACTGGCATGCTCTAACCATGGCTAAGCATACTGAGAAGTCAACATGAAACTCTGCATTACAAGTTTTTGATCTTTAAAAGGATGATAACATTAATTTTCCTGTTATATTTTTACATATTGAGAATAGGTCCTATTACCTGGAAGAACAGAAAATCTGTTACCCAATCGTACAAAATTTTTTTTGTACAAGACCAACACTTCCAATAACTCAAATTCTTAACATGAAGAAAGGAAAAGTGAAGTGTTTTAATTAAACTTTGTTAGCATTTCCAGTATTTCTGCTGGTGATGTCTTCTACGTCTGTGGCACCTGAGCTGCTCCAATATCTGTAAAGTGTAAAAGTTCATGTTACATATATGTTATAAATTCTTAAAGGGAGGGAATTAGCCGCTGGGACAACATGGCATGACAGGATGTCATGAATGACATAGAATGTTTCTAATAATAATTTTTTTATTTCTTCAGAAAATGCACAAGTGACACAGGAACCGTTGAGTGAACTGACGAGGCCTGTTTACACCATATTACATGAGCCTACTTTTCTTATTGCCTAGGCATCTACTTTCTGATTTGGTGCAGCAAATGGACTTCAGCATAGATACAAAATACCTGAAAATGTCTACTTTTGGCAGATGTACACAGCAAATGGCAGGACCTCTAGAGTAAACATAACTCACTTCTGCAGAAACTGCCTTAAGCTCCTGATACTAACTATGAATTTGGCTACAGAAACCAATCAAATGTTGGCCTCTTATATAATACTGGACTCCAAGCTGATATCATCCTCACTTTAAAACAAACTTTTCTAAACTCTCTGGGTATGCCTCTCAAATGAGCATTTTTCTTTGGTGAAGCCCCTCATTAAACTGGCTCTGGACAAACTAAACTACAATTTTTCATCCTGAGAAGAGTCCAGATCCACACAGATACAACCAGGATATACCTAAATTTTCCTGGGAGAAAAAAAAAAGAATTAACAATGTAATCTGACCAGGAAAATGGAAAGTTAATTTAGAATAAATCTAGATGGTCAAGTCTAAGGTATTACTTACTAAATGTTTGCTGTGATACTCTGATAAATCCTATTTGTCCAGTGGGTGCAAATTTTTCATGCCTGTCCCTCTCATAATCTTTTGTATAGCCTGGCCCAAATCACTTCTGTTCTGGGTTGGTGGTGGGCTCTTTTTTCTTTAACCATTTCCTGCCCTGTCAGCTTTCAAGTACTTTGGAAATAGGCGTCATCTCTTAATAAGAGGACTATGCCTGTCATCTTCCTTAGAGTCTAAAGCCAGTGAACTGAATCATCATGTTTTTCCTGGAATTGCCAGGTACAGAGGAGATAGATAATTCCTTGAACCACCTGCAGGAAACTGGCAGTGTGAATTTTCAAACCAAGATGATGAGAAACCTATTAACAGTCCCTTGTCTCATCAGACTAGCGATAATAAATTGAGATAATATAGAAAGCTATCTTCCACTCTCATCTGATAGCATCATTCTTTTTTTTCTGACAGGAAATAATATGTATTTTTACCAAATGGACTATTATTTGACAGTCTATGCTTGTTAGTTCAGATGAAGTTTTCCTATGTCCTGAACAAGGCCAAACAGCACCTATTTCTAAACTGAGTGATCTTCTTTCAGGAGTGAAGTAGCTGAAATCCAAGCAAGTCTGTACATAAAGAACTGAGAATGTTATGTAAAAATAGATGAAGGAATTTAATAACAGTTACCAAAAGATGAGTTCCTTTTAAAATCTAATAGTATTCCATGAAAAATAGGGAATCAAAAGTGAACTTGTGTAACTTCTTTGCTTTTTTCTTTAATGGTTTCCTTACTGAAAAAAAAAAGGATTTCTAATATGATGCAATGTAAATAACCACAAGGAAAATAATTTCTTTTCAAATTCCAGAGAGTTACTAATTATGAGAAAAAGACCTCTGGCTAGAATTATAATGAACTTCATTAAAATCAAAGCAAGATAGAGCTGCACTGCATGTACTAGAGACCTCATCTCAGGGCTCTGGGCTAACCCACAACAAATGCTGTTAATAGGTTTTCACTGGAAGAAAGAGAAAATGTCACTGGCCAGGCAGGCTTGTTAAAGTAGTCTAAGAGGACACAGTGGCAGGACATGGTATTTTCAGTCTGCTCCACAGTGTGACTTCTCTTAAACACTTTACAAAACAGTAACTTAAATCTGCAGTGAATCTTCTAGTAGTGATGATTGGTATGTACCCCAGAAAAGAGACAAAAATTATTGATAAAGTAAAATTTTGATTGTGTTTCTTTTTATCTGAACGGGGTCTACAGTGGGTCAGACACTATCTAAACTAGGCCTGCAAACATATATTATTTCTTTCAGTCTGGGAGAATTTGTGGTATGATAAGAAGGTGAAAGTTGGGGCACCCAGTTACTGTAGGCTCCTTTGGTAGCCAAGATTGTCAAAACTGAATTCCTGAGATAACATTACTATCTATACAGTTAAAAGAAGAGTATTTTTTCCCATTTTTGAAAGTCTTGCCATTTCAGATTGCATAGCTACAAACTGGAAAAAAAAATCTATTTCCCAGATGAAAAGGCATTCTCCAAATTCCTTACTGAATGCATTTTCCTTAATGAAAGTGTATTTTACAGCCAAAGTATAAACATCATTTCAAACAAAGAGAGAAAGTTGGAAGGTTTGGTCCCTGAAAGTACAGTCTGTAATGTAAGGAACCAAGGAAATGCCAAAGCCCAGTCTGCCTCAGCATTTTAAGGAAAAATTCCACCTGGAGAAAAATTACTTTCAGGATCTAGGGTGAGACATGAGGAAGCTGATATACAACAGACTTGCAACATGAGTTAAATGTAGCCATGAACAGAGAGACAGTGCTAGTTCAACATCAGAGGATTTTCCTTCTATAAGCTTTCACCTGCTTTTCTCACCTGAAAATGTTCCAACTAGGATGACAGGTGACATAAGTAATATAGGTGCCTTTTATAATGGCTGCCTTCACATTATGCTGCTTTGCTGGTGATTTTGCAAAAGACTGAGGGTATTATGCTATAATGCCCTTGTCAGAAAAGCTATGGGAAACCCAATCACAGGGATTTGTGGAAAAAAAAGCTCTTTGCTAGCATTCTTGAAAGAACATGCACATTACTGTCACTGAAAATAGTCTACCCTTCTCTTCATCCTCCTCTCTGGGCTCCCATCTCTTTGTAGAGCTAAATATAAGCTGCCTAGCTTTGCTTTTGCACACCTGTGAGCTCTGAAGGAGCTGTGGCAGCTGCTCAGGACCCTTAAAAATTTAATTGTAGCAGGATTTCTAAGGATTGTGTAGTCAGATGAGGACATTTGTCCCATCTGCAATCATTAGCATCTATATATATACCACAGTGTTCTCAGAACTCCCTTTTGCTGAGGTTCTTCCCAAGCTGAGCTGCAGAGATAACACAGCAATATTTGCCATGCTAATGAAGTTGTCCCCTTGTTTTGTGTCATTTTGTGGCTTGTCTGCTTGTCCCTTGTGCTTGATACTCAAAGTGGATGTCTTCTGGAGCAGAATGCTTTATTGTGGACTACCCATAGACAACTTCACAAGAACATAGGCAAGGTGATTAACCACAACATCCAGAAATGTTATAATAGCAGGTTTGAATTTCAGATGTGATTGGTGGTAGGTCTGATTCTCTTCTCTCCTGAGATCAAATGTGATGGGAAACGGGTCTTGTAAAAGTGACTGCACACACACACACGCACACACACGCACACACACATCTATATATTGATGATGTGCTAAACAGTGGATCTGTTTCTTGTCTCACTTTTCCATAATCCAGTACATATACCCCTGTGAGACTCTGGGTAAATATTTCTAATCCAGCTCTCCCATTCCCTTCTCCTCCTCTTCTGAGCTCGGCTAGTGCTCCAAACCACTATGCCCAGGTGCTGCCAGAACATGTCTGCTTGCAGCTGGAGAGGGGTCAGCAGGCACAGCTAGCTAGGGGCAGCACACCCTGCTTTCTGCTTCCTTGCCCAACAGCAGAGATGCATTCTGCTGTTTCCAAGGAGAGACATGGCAGCAGGTTAGGAATTGTCCATTCCTGTGCATCACAAAGTAGGAAGGATATTCAGCAGGCTGTGGGCTTCCATTGGTTCTGTTTGTGATCGGTGTGGAGACAGCGGGCAGGGATCCCAGGCAGGGATTGATGGTGAGGCAAAAGGACCATTTTGCTCTGGTGCACTAGCTCTGAGAACCTCTCCACAAAGGGAGACACCATCCCTTAAGTCAGGCTGCAATGTCTGAAGAAGCTGGAGCATGGCCAGCAAGTCTGAGAGGGCTGTAGGAAAGTATTACAGATCTCCAAGGCCTATGGAAAGTTCATATGACCAGGAGTAAGGAGGTCAGATCTATGAGTTGCAAGTATTTTGTAACATGGATGAAGGTGTCTGTGGAGAGAAGATGGTAGCTTGATGGTGGCCAAGTCTCCCCACTGTTGGAAGTCATGCAAGGCTGACTTCACCCAGGCATTCAAGCCTTACCACACTGGATTTTTTTAGTGTCATTTTAACTGTCCTTTCTACTCTGGAGACGAAAGGGCAAGGAAGAATCAATTGCATGTGACTCACTCAGATGATTTAAAGTCCCTTGGGAAGAACTGAAATACACAATTTAATTTTTTCTGATTTGGACAAAACATTCAACAATCTAACATTGTCTCTTGACAGTCTGTGGGAAGGTATCAAGATTTTCACAGTTCTCATAAAAGTTGGAGTCAGTTCATGCGGGCTCAGAATTATTTTAGTTTGTGGGTCTGACTTGCAGAGGTTTGCCTTTTTTCTCTTTCTGGTTTTATACGTGCATGGTGTGCCCAGCCTACCCTGCTGAGTCAGACACAGTCTTACACCTGTAGTAGAGATTGCCCATAGAAAATGTTCTAGTGAACCTTTCTCATGGTATGAGGCTTCAGAAAACCTTCTTCAAACTGTTGTGGCTATTTTCCAATTTCTGGCTTTTCTCCAGAAGCATGGTTGAATTTTAATTTTTAAAACTTCTGAATTCCTCACAAAGGCATGCTCTGATATCAAAAATATAAAAATTGTAATAATTGCCAGTAATGAATGGAAGTGCTTGAATTAGCACAGAAAGTCGAACTGGTTTTTTTAACACATAAGCCGATCTGTGGTCAAGGGTAGACTTCTTGCTTTGTCTTTGTTAATTTTGATAGAGAAAGTTATAACTGAGGGTGAAATTAAAAGAGTTCAACTAATGCAATCAGTTCCTGCTGCAGTTAGAGAACACTTGGGTTTTCATTAACAATAATACAAAAGCAGAACAAAAAAGGGACAGACGTTCAGATATAGAAAATATTGATGACTATGCAAAGTCTGCATTTAAAAGATAAAAATTTATGGATAATTCTGGGGATTTATTTGCATGCAACTAAGCAGTTGCATAAGCAAAACTAAACTATTCCTTGCAAAAGAGATAAGTTATAAACATTCTCCATTTTTTCAGATTGGCCTTACTAAACAAGTTATTTTCTGGACTCATTGGTAGTGCTTATTTCACATAGTTAAATAAACTTTTCTTAAACACTGTCAAGACAGTGCTGCCGTAACAGAAAGTTAATATATTGATGTCATAAATACAGAGTATGTTTCCAATACCAGAGTAAATTCCTTCAGGTGTACAGCAACAGTATGATTAATTCAGCATTAGGAAAAGGTGTAAGAAAGAGATTTTGGGTCTTTTACTAAATATCCTTCAGAAAGCTGGTTTTGATTTAACATTATGTTTGCCTAGTGTCTTGGCTTACAGAGAAACTGAGCCAGTGGAGTGGTCAAACCAATACCAGAGGCCGTGGTTTGACCTTCTGCATGTTGCTAGGTAGTTGTCAGGGATGTAACACTGCCTAGATACAGTGCAGATGCCATTTCGCAAGTGAAATCTGTGCATTGAAAAGAGGAAGTTACACAATGGAAGATCTGAAAGAAATATGATATGATTCTTCTTCTGAAAGAAGGATGATATGCGAACTCGAGATTTGGAAATGCAAAGCAAGCAGAACACATTGGACTTCCGTGTGGTAGCATTAGCATGTGTCACTATGCCCTAGCAGTAAGAATAGTAAGAGTTACTTACTTAGTAAGAACTACAAGCTAGCTGGAAGCTTACCCAGTAGCCTTTGCCACTACTAGAAGTAAAATCGTAGATCTAAAAAAATAAGCTTACAGACAAAGGACACATGAAATAATTTAGTCTAACAGTAGTGTTTGTTTAAGAAACAAAATAATGAAATTGTGGGCAACTATAACGTGGACTTTAGCTGGTGTAACAAATTCTTTCTTATCTCCAGGTCTTAAAGACACTAAAGCAACATCTCTAATCACCAACATTTTTATATTAAATTAAATTAGGATGCAACAAAAACCTTGATCATAAATGTTGGGGGTTAGGTGTTCTTTCTTCTGTTTCGTAGACAGTGGAATTTTTCCCATTTAGCTGAGAGAAAAGCCTTGACAGCTGGTACATCTTCGGTGCTTAAAAAGACAAAGAATCGGCTGGGCCCGGGGGGACAGTGGGGGAGGGGAGCGGGGCTTGTTGGGTCCTTCTGGGAGAGCAGCACAGACACTCTCGGAGCTGTTTCTGCTGGGAGAGGAGGTTGTTGCCATCATCCAGATGGAGCGGCTGTTCCTTCTTCTTCTGCTTCTTCCTCTCTGTTTGTGGCCTCCACTCCCCTGTCCTGCCGGACGTGCTGCAGCCCCAGCTGCCACCGCGGAGCTGCTGATCCATCCCATCCACCGGCCCGGGACTCNTGGGAAAGGGGGGGGGTTTACATTTTTCTTTTGTCTTCATTTCAAGGAAGGTTCCTGCCTTCCTTGACAGATACCTGTCTTACAAACCAAGACAATAAAGAAAAGCATAACGTAAACAAGCAGTTGCAACTTCAAAGTTCAAAATAAAGGGAAAATCTGTAAAGTGCTACTTGACTTAAGCAGTCAAAAGTTGAAGAAGTTGTAAGTTTAAAAGTGTACAGAAATAGGAGGACTTTATTGCAATAGTCCAGCATACAAAGACCCGCATATTGTTGCAGAAAGTGTTTTTTGTGATGCAAGTTAACTTCCCAGAGTGTATCGTTAGACAAGTGAATTGTTGGAGCTGTAAAGCAAGCAGTTGTTGCCTGTCCTAGCCTATAGATCAAGCACTGCTGGAGTGGTTAGACCAATATCAGAGGCCTATAGTCTGACCATGTTGCTAGGTAGTTGTTAGGGACTGCACTGCCTAGATAAAGCACAATCAGGCAGGTGTTATGAAAAAAACCAAACCCCTGTAGCTATTGGCAAAAAAATAGCACATCTAAACTGATTCTAGAATATTTGCCCCATGACTCACTACACTCATTACTAAACCGTGTGTCAGAGAGGTCCATGGGCCTGCACTGCCTAGATAAAGCACAATCAGGCAGGTGTTATGAAAAAAACCAAACCCCTGTAGCTATTGGCAAAAAAATAGCACATCTAAACTGATTCTAGAATATTTACTTCATGACTCACTACACTCATCATTGAACAGTATGTCAGAGAGATCCATGGGCCAAGAAAGTGCCAAAAGCCTGGGAGATGTCCTCCCATCCCACCCAAGAGGGAGGAGGGTGACTGCTCTGGGGGATGTCTGGCTACAGAGGAGCTGCAGGGACACCTGGGACCAAGCTGTCATGGCCAGAGCCACCACATTCAGCACCCTGCTCCTCTTGCCTGCCGAGAGCTCCACTCCTACCTCTCCACAGGAAAGATGAGGTACAGATAACTGCTTTTACGTGATGTTGTGGTGTTCTCTGCAATACTATCTGCTGTTTCACAGAGGCAGTAAACACTCAAACTGTTTTTCTGGTTATGGAGAGTAATGACATTGTGCACTTTATCCCTCTTACCCATGACACTATATTTGAAACATCTTATACAGGAGCAACACCATCGTATGGAGTAGCAGATAAAAATAATCACAATATTTTTTCTTGGGTAATATAGATAAAACTGTGTTACTGCATAGAACTAAATCAACTGTAGGACACTGCTCAATATTATAATTTACAATGCACTTTCCATAAAAGTTATAGTTTGTGGATTTTTTTTAATTTTTTTTTTTTACATTGTGGATTTACATAGTTTCAACTTCAAATCTGAGACGCATGCAAAGCAGTCAAGTGGGATGAGTATTTAAAACCTTATCTTTTATCTTTAGGTATGAAGGCAAAGATTATTCAAGCAATTTATCCATAATATTGGGCTGGTTCCTAGGTTGCTTCTGAATCGTCTTCTTTTCACTTGCTTCACGTTCCATTTTCTTGCAAAGAAAACCGGTCCATCTGGGGCAGGATCTGTCACTGCTCTTACATCTTAACTTGCTGATTATTCATCACGACTTAACTTTCAAAGCCAAAACAAATGAGAAACATTAAACATAGATTGACCTTTTGGACTTTTGTGTTTAATAAAGCAACTAGCATGCAGACAAACTGTTTTGGCTCTCATATGCATTATTGTTTCTGTTGCCTTGAAAAGATTTTTCTGTGTTCTTTCATAAGTATTTGTACAGGTCATTTAAACAATGCAAACCTCTGCATCATCTGCTTACAAGTTGTCTTTAACCTCCTCTGACCCTTTGCCTTGACAAATAATTGCATATATATAAATATAGGAAGGTAATTCAAATAAATCTCTAGGGATTTGTATATGCATGGCTGACAGATATACCATAAACAGGTATTGTCTCTCCATTCTCATGTGTAAAATGACATCAACAGTTCTTTACATACGTTTTTGAAGGAATCCCATACCCTTGGAATGAAAAACATATATGAATTCAAAGTGTCATTATGCTTAAACTCACCTATGGAAAAGCCCAGAGCACAACGTACTTTAATTGCAAGAGGAAGTTTCAGATTACTCCAAGTGGAAGCTGTATGCCTATCTCCTCTGGTGTATTTTGAAGAGCCCAGCCTAAAAGATCCTATCTAAACCAGTTTTCTGTAATACAAAATCCTTCCAAGAATATTTCTTCTCAGCTAGGCATTTGTTGTCTTTTTTCCCTGTGTAATTTAGCTGTTAACTTCTGCCTTCACATGCGTTTGGTTTGGAAATCAGAAAACTTAATTTTGTGGCTCTTCCCATAGAGATTTCTGGGCAGATATTTCTAAGACAATAAACCTTAATTTACAGCTGGTTTTCACAGTATTCCTACTGTGATCAGAGTAGCAAATAAAGTTACATCTCATATATAAGCTGTACAGCCTTTCCGTAATGTTGAATACCTCTTAAAAAAGAAAGAATCCTGCAATATCTGGAGAAAATGAAACAAAATATTTCCCAAAACCAATTTCCTCAAAATAAATAGTAATGAAAAAATAGTGAGTAACAAGACTTGGGGAAAAAATTACTGCATAAAATAAATTCTGTTCAGGTGATTGCTCTTCTTTTTGACTCTTTTGTTTGCCTAATCCCTTTTCTGTGCCTTGATTTCTTTTTCTCTCTCATGTTTAGCTGCTGAGCCCTGCAGTGGAGGGATGCACAATATCTAAGCACAAGAGGGTCAGGATGATTCTCTGGGATTCTCACTGTTCTTAATATAATAGTGTTTTCTTCCTTTCTAGAGGCAGAATTGTGTCAACTGTGGCTGGGTTAAACTTGAATCTTTAGGGTTTTGTCATCTGTTGCCATTGATAATCATCAGAAGAACCTGCCAGCTTTTTTCTGTGTAACTGACACTGTTTCATTTTTATTGCATATGCACGGACAGTGGAACTCATAATTGGATTTATCCCACTGTCAGCCTGTATCTGTAAAGAAAATGGAGCCTGAACTCTACCAAAACACAGAATGATGTGTACATTATTGCTTCACTCCTCTAGAGGGAACTCTTACTTTAAATGTCTTCATTCATTTCTCTGTAAATGCAGTGGGGTGACCAAGATGAGGGAAGACCTACAACCTCTTTTGCCACAATGAAACTCGTCAGAAACCAGCAGTGGTTGTCTTCAGGTTCATTGATTTTCAGTTTTCCTCCTTTCATGTCCTGGCACTTCCATCTCCAAGAAACATCAAGGACAAAGTATTAAGGATGCCCCAGAGAGCTGTATTTGGATCTTTTACAGTCCTGACACTGTATGTGCTACATGAGTTCTTTAGGCTGATTAGAAAAACTCAGATTCTGATGTTTGTGTATTGGCCTCAGACAACAGAACACTTTGTCCTGAGGGTTTAGTGTAAGAGATTGCCCGGGGCACTAGAGAGAGCACTGGGGAGAAGTGCTACAAACACTCCTAACCCACTCCATCCATTTGTGAAGCTGCCCTGGTAGCTGCAAAGGCTGAGGCCCATTTTCAGACCTGAGTAGGTTTCAAGATCCATGGCTGGCAAATAAAAAGAAGAGGACTTCTCTGTGGGAGGAACAACTTCTGCATTCAGAGGAGTGTGGAAAGTAGTCTTGTGGATATCATGAGGTCTCTCTTTTGGGCTGAGCTGATCACAGGGGATGAGCACAATCCTGTCACAGGATCTCAGAAGAGTGACTGGATAATAGGGCAGGCTTCCTCCCACCACCTGCTCCACTTCTGTGCCTTTCCCAAAGACCAGTGTCAATCTGCCAGCTTCTCTGATTACCCTTATATGGAAAAGTAATAAATCACCACTTCTGTTCATATTCCTTTGGTGCAGTGCCACCCTTCCTACACTCCCCAGATGTCTGTACAGGGAACAAGTCATGACGGAGTGCAGATGCAAACCCACCAGTGCAACATTGACTAGCTTACTTCTAGGAAAAGGGACAGCTATGGATATAGAAGAATTTTGGTCTGACTCAGCATCCTAAACAGTTGGAAATTATAAAAAACAAGATGGAGAAAAGTGGATAGCTAACTTTTGGTACTTCATACCTTGTCTGCATTTCACACAATTCTAAGTCCACTAGCTTGGCCCTCTGGTGTGAACTCCTTCCAAAATCCTCTAAGAAACAAAGCATGTGCCTGGTCTTAACTTCAGTTGTGAGCTGTTTGCAGTCCCCCATTTGACTGGATAGATTAGGTATGCTGGAACCAGACAGGAGAATAATAATAAAACCACAGCATTTTGTTCTTTTGAGGTCTTTTAGGTAAGAAAAGGTTTGCTATAGGCAGGAATTTCTAATTTACCAGCACTTGTCCATTAGGGAATGGCATCAAAACAAGTTAGCCTGGTAAGAAAAACATGACAGATCAAATAAAAATTGCCCATGTTCATTGCTGTTAGGCAGCTGTGAGAGCTGATTCATGTCGTGGTGCTGTCAAGGGGTCTAGGTATGTGATAAATTCAATTGTAACAACAAAAGTAATCACAGGAACTAACCTGATTCCTTGAACCCTTTAGCTGAATAAAGTGAATGATCAAGGAGTGGGTAAGGGTTATTCTAAGTGGCATTTATACCATACATCTCAAATGTTCTACCTTCTGATTCCCTGCTTCTGTCTCATTTGTTTCTGCTGTATAGGTCCCCTGAAGATTTTGTGCATGTAGCAGAGGATGCTTAGTTCTCTCTTCGTGCTGAACCCAGCACTCTTCCACTTTGCTTGATTGCTCTAATTCATGACAGATAAGTCAGAGGAGTAAACTCTTCTCAGGGAGCAAAAATGGGTTAACAGAACAGAGGTGTACCAGAAAATTGACAGTCCAGGGGAAAGATTGCTTTGACTACATCCCTTCTATCTTAAATGGTTCTGTTCATACTGCCTTTGCAAACAAGGACAGGACATGAGTGCCAAACCAATCCCTAGCTGGTGTAGGTTCAGTACTTGCTGTGTGGAATAGCTTAATTCACAACATATATTGAGACCTTATCCTTGGGGCTTTTCAAGCAATTGTTTTGTTATTTCTTCTGTATTTGTTCTGGGACAGTCATTCCTTTTCTGTGTCAAGAAGGCCCTTTTTGCAGATCACCATGACAATGACATATACTGTCAGGTAAGTACACTTGAGGGAGAGCAAGAGGCATTTGAGCATGCAAGTCCTGCTGAGACAAAGCTTTAGGGCTCTCAGGTATATGCAGTGCAGTACAATGCAGTATACACCATTTAAAACAAACTATGCTCTCAAAAGCTTATTTTCAGAGAGAAGTCCAGAAGCTACATGAAATGTATGCAACATGATCAGTGAGGGCTTGAGCCCAGGAGTGAAATGGGGACGCAGAGAGCAGAGCAGCTGAGTGTACACAAGATGCTAAAGAGGCACTAACATGCATTTGCTTTTCTACGTCAGAGGGCAGTTGGCTTGTCTTTTTGCAGTTGCAAGTTCTCTGGAAAGCCATGAAGAAGCAGGTGACACAGTGACTCAGTACATGTTTTGCAGCAGTCTACATAGCAGTCATACATGCCATTTCTGGTTTGGTGCAGTTAACCAGTCCTGCTTGTGCTTGCATGGATGTGCTTTCCTGAAGGTTACACCTTCCTGTATTCATGGTTCTTTAATGAGGATTGCTAGTCATAAGCATAGCTGCATAGCTGGCTGTGGTCCTTGCCTAGTCAGGAGGGAAATAGGGTGGGGAAAGTCCTGCCATTCTTCTGTTTGGGCAACTCCAAAAGGCAATTTGCAGAGCGGAGGAAATTTGTGCTCTCAGAATTTACATTCTTCTGACACAACATCATAGCCATCATCAGAGCACCTTCCTTCTCTAGCACAGGGGGAGAGGAAACCAGAAACACCAGATAGTCTGTGAAACCTAAGGAAATAGAAAGATGCTGGTTATGAATGCCAGGTTATCATGTGGTTCGCTGTTAGGATGCTCTACAGGACATTATCCCTACACCTGCACAGGGCCCAGCAGCTCTGTCTGGAGGAATTAGATGGGAAGAGGGCATCTTTCCCATGAAAGCATCTGCTATTTGGCCCTAAGGAGCAGTCTAAATGTACAGCCTTTGGGATGTAATGATTGGTCTTCCAGTAATACAAGTACTATTCCCTCAAGAGCAATATTCCCTCAGCATGGAACAAATGAGAAAATGTTTCATGAGCTGAGAAACCATTAAGCCAAAACCTACCAACTGTGAAGACATTCCTAAACTGCTAATTAGCCCTGTCTGTCTCATCACGGTCTTGAAATCTGAGATCCTGTTAATACTCATTTACCCAGAAAGGTACTTGGGCTGTGTCTACACTGTAAGACAGAGTGGCTCTCACAGGGAATCTTGGTACACTGAATTGGATTGTAGGATCAGGAGAGAAAAAACCAGCAAAGATCCACGGAAAAGCCTTTGCTTAAAATCTACCTCACTCAACATGTTAACAAATGAACATTCAAGGACTGTGTACCTTGGCCTTCAGTATAAACAGTTTAGCAATAGATAGTATCATTTAACATACTTTGTACCTGCATACAGTTGATGTATACACTAAGATACAAAAAATTTACTTCGAAGTTTATCCAGAAGCTTTCATTTTTTAAACTGAAATCCTCTCTGTCACTCCAGAGAATTTTGAATTTCTGTTTGAGCAAAAAATATTTAACTTGTTAGAACAGAAAATCAAAGTTATTATTTGCGTATTTACCCTCTGGGAAATCTCAGGTTTTCAACACAGAAAATAAAAAAATATCAAAAGACTCACCTAAGCCCAATGAGCAAGAAAAGGGCTCTTCTAAGCCAAATGTGCAGAGAAAATTTACATACCTACAATTTATTTTAACCAACTCCTTAGAGCAAACCTGAGAACCGAGACATTAAATCAACCTTGTATAAATGTACTAGAATTGCCCTAATTTGAAAGGGGAATAATATGTAAATAGGACTATTGACTAGAATATATCTGGATCAGGCTACAGTTTTACCAGCTGGTAATCCTTCTCTGACAGTGATAAGACCAAGCACCTGCAGAACAAATCAAATGTAGCCAAGATTCTACAAGACGATTTCCCAGCCTCTAGTCATATGATGCCCAGATATTTCCAGTAATATGGGAAGTATTGCTGTGCATGACAGGCCTAGACAGACTTTTCTTCAGAAGTGATATCTGATCATTTCTGAGCCACATAATCTTTTGGCATCTAAAATCCTTGTGTCAAGGTGTCCCACCTTTAAACTACATTTATTGTGAAATACATCCTTTATTTTGTCTTCAGATGTTGGATATATCACAGATGCATTGCTGTCACCATCTGCACTGTAGTTGTGAGGAAGGAAAGTTCTCACAAGTATCCTCAGTTCACCACGGTACATTCCAGACTGCTGCTTGGTGAACCTACCACATTTGTTGGGCACATGGCATGGATATTGTGTACTGTGGAAAGTAGGATCAGAATAATATATCTATTTTTCTTGAGAGTGTGCTGAAACATTTTCCAGACAGGTGCTCCTCACACAGCAGCAGCATGGCTGGAAACGACACTGTGAAAAAGCACACATAAAGAACTTGCAGAGCTTTCCGCCTGCTCCCTAGTATTGCTGTGACAGTGTTGAGACCCAAGGTCCCTTGGCAGAGTAGTTGACCTGAAACAGTGGAGCATGGAAATAGGAAGAAGACCTCCTGTCTAAGAGTGAGATAACCAAAGCACCTGCTCAAGGATTATGGTAAAAATTTATTCAGAAATTACCTCAAGACACTGTAGATATGCTCTTCTGCTCTCCTCAACACTGCAGGCTTCAGTTGATGACTCTAAGAAATGATGGAGTCACTCAGAGTGGGAAAAATATGAAAGACAGGTCTGTCAAACAAGTGTGTTCCTCATTCTGTTCCCTTGTCTTCTCTTTCCCAGGACTCAACTTGCTCTTGAAAGTGAGCCGTTTTTTACCATTATACCTTTATATGGTCTTGTGTCTGAGGTGACTGCAAAATTCCTTTCTCCTCTTAATTACATTTGAAGGCCAGACAAGAAAGAGGTTAATAAATTAATGTCTATGAACTCTGAGAAACTCATTTACAATTTCTAAACCATCCATGGTCTATGTAGGAGTCATTTAATCTACCCCACTATCTCTGTTCTGCATTTCTTAAATATAATCTATTGAGAATAAAAGCCATTAATGATTGCTGGACATGCAAGCTTCAGGAAGGTATGAGCCCACAAGAACCTTGATAACAAAGTGGAGGGGAAAAAAATAGAAATAATATGCCAGTCCAAACTCATCTTAACTGGGCTTATCCTCCAAAAAAAGAAGTCTTTAAGGTCTCTAGAAGCTATTCTCTCAGCCTGCCTGTATCCATAGCCAAGACAATCATCTCAGAAATGTTGCTTCTGAAGTCAAATGCTCAAAACAGCCCAACATCCTCCTTCAGCAGCAAACCTGGTGTTCCCTCCTGCAAAAGGAGCTGCCATGTGCAAATAACCATCCTGCCCATGCAGCAGGAATTTGTCTGAAAGTAACCTTTTTCCTGCTGCCCATGCAGTAGGAATTTGTCCGAAAGCAACATGAAATTCCCTTCTCATGTTAGTCTCATGGTGGGCTGCTTCACAGTGGCTGTCAGGCAGCATCTGCAACAAGTGAAAAGCTAAGCAGAGAAAGGAGTTTAGACGAGTCAGTAGGTAAATATAAATAAATATGTATATGTATATTCTTATGTATTATATGTATATGTAGTGATTTTAGGTGGGGTAGTACTACAGGCTGCTGATCTCAGAGACTCTCAGGACTTGTTTTCCCCTGGAAGCGAAGGAAAGTTTAATTTCCATGTGAGAAGAGATTGTCATGGGCGCTTTGACAGGTATTTGTAGATCTTACTCTTTATTCCTCTCTGGTTTTCCCCATATGCCTCATTCTGGGAAAGCTTCTGCTGAAAAGAAACAGCTAGCCTGAAGATGTAAGTGGGTTGGATTGAGATCACAAAGGAGAGAGAGGTCAGGAAGGCACTGGAAAGAGCTAAGCTTTTATTTGTACGCTAGGTGCAGGGGACAAGATATATTTGGGAAGGTGGGTAAAATGACAAGGATACAGTGAGTAACTCCTCACTGCCCACTCACTCCATTTGCATACCATTTTTTCCTAGCCTATATTGCTTTCATGTTTCTTTCTCTTCCAAAGCCATAGTTTGCCCAGTCTGCCTGATGGTGCTAGCTGCTCCATGCCCACCCACACCAGAAGGGGAAGGACATATCTGCAGGGACTGTGGTTTTCCCAGTGTTGGCAGTTACCATTGCTAGTCAAAAAGAGCAACTGGCACTTAAGCTACTTTTACAGCTCTCAGACAGCTCTAGATCAGTTCTTTGGGAATTTTCTTCCCTTCTAGTGCTCAGCAACTTATCTCCTCACCATGGGGCTTCTGAAGGAGACAAAAACAAGTCTCTCAAGGACTGATAATATGTAAGGTCATTTTCAACATATGGTCAGAGGGAGACATGAAGCCTACCCACAGCTCTGTGGAAATACCCCAGACTCAGAGCTTCTGCCTGTGGGAAATGTACAAACGAGGTCTTCTAGAGAACAGTAGTCAAGGACTGATCTCCCCAGGAGAAGAAAAATCTTCTAAACCTGTCCACCTGATTGTGCCATTTACCAAGAGAGCAGAAATTGGTCAAAATATCTGAAGCAACCCCGTAGCAACTCTGTATAACATGAAGAGCTTGTGCAGAGATCCATAAGTTATCTTTGGCCATAGCTGTCAGGAAATTTAAAAACATGTGTGTATATGGATGCACGTGTGTGTGTACTTTACCATACATGCACTGTATACTGATTGAACAGAGATGCAATGACAAATCCAGCAAAGGAGATTGACAATCCATTCTTCTCATATCAGCAGGACTTCTAACATCCACAGGGATGTTACAATGCCAGACAAGGCCCACCTGCCAGGCTGCTCATGCATACCCCTGAGAGTGTTCTTGGTAATGCTGCAAAAGGACATTTTCACCCCCAGTTTTGTTCTGAGGCATTTTTCAGTCAAAGAAAGAAGCCCTGTGATCCTAGAAACACTGCCTGTCAATTGAAATTTGTGGAAAAAAAAAAAAGAGAAAAGGATGTGATTCTTGAATTTACTGTTATATTGTTCATGCTTTTAAAGAAAATGAGGTTTTCCTCATGATTCCTGAGGGAAAAGAGGAAGATCTGGGGTTAGCAGTAGTCCAATGCAGGATATCTGGTCAAAGATCAGTAAGAAGTTGAGGAACTCTGAGTTAGCTGTGCTGTGACTGAGTAAGAAGGGCACTGCCTCTGCTTCACAAGGTTGGGAGGGTGAGTATGCATCCCTGTACTGCACAGCAGTGACTAGCTTATCTTCAACATTCAGTCTTCAGGGTAGTGACTTACTAGGAAAGCTTTCTTACCCACCCCCCTGCCCCCCTTCCTCTCTCGTTCCCTCACTGTTTTTCAACAAATGTGAAAGGTGCTGATAAATACTGCAAGTAAATGATACAGTATTTACTTGTTTACGCTCCCCTTCACTTGTGAATTTGTCTCAACATTGTTAAAGAGCAAGGATCATTCTTTCATTGCTCTTTCACACAGCCATATCTGAAGCCCAAACATCGGTCAGGGTCATCTTCTCCTCTGCTAACTCTTGTTGCTTCTAGTTGCTCAGAGTTTTACACTGGACTTTCATTTCTTTATGGAAGATTTATTCTGAGGTTTATACTCCGTATTTAATAAAACAGGGGTAGCGGGAGCATAGCCATGTTTCTAGTCAGCCTGCATGTAATGAAGAGCTATATTCCTGGCTACTCTGCCTTACTACTCTTCACATCTCTATACCTGGTGACAGTAGGATTGACAGGTTTTCTTCTCCAGGAGAAGATGGCATGGATTTGAGGTTAAAAAACCAATGAAAATGCTTTGATGAAGACAATAGGAATATTGTTCACAAAAGTTTCCTTGTGACATGTTTTACTGTGTCAATCTTTAACAGAAGTATGCAGTTACACTTTGTCCAGGGTCCAAGATATTCCTTTCTAAGTTTTGCATCCACTAATTTTTTTCTGACATAAATATGTTCACTTTGCAGTCATCTTTCCTTGAGGCAGAGAGTTGTACAGTGCTTTTCCCAAAGTAGCACCTGAAATCCCTGTGTTGAGTGCTATATCAGTGATTTAGGTGTTACCACATGTCAAGATGTTTCATTTGCTCATGACTGATTTAAGATATGAAGGCTGGGTACAGCCTTGGCTTCAGTGACATGGGGGAATTCAGGATCCTGCATGGAGGAAGCAAAGCAGCAAGCAGGACTAGAACCCTATATGTCTGGAGAGCCAATTTTGACCTCTTCAAGGGCGTGTTTGGAGGGATCACATCAGCTATGGATCTAGAAGAGAACGGGATCCAAGAGAGTTGGTCAGTGTTCGAGCACCATTTCCTCCAAGCTCAGAATCTCCATGAGCAAGAAATCAAGCAAAAGAAGCATGAGACCTTCATGGATGAGCAGGGGGCCCCAGCAAATCTCAAACAAAAGAAATTTATAGGATGTGGAGAAAAGGACAAGCCATGTGGAAGCATCTTAGGTACATCTTCAGAGTACACAGGGATGTGACAAGGAAGGCCAAGGCCTGCTTGGAATTGAGTCTGGCAAGGGATATCAAGGACAACAAGAAGGGTTTCTGCAACTATATCAACAGCAAAAGGAAGAAGAGAAAAAATATAGAGCTGCTGGATCATATAGGTGTCCTGGTGTTGGAAGACACAGAGAAGGTAGAATTATTGAATGCCTTCTTTCCTTCAGTCTTTACTGCTGAGGACAGCCCTCAGGAATCCCACACTTCAGGGGTAAGAGAAAAAGGTTGGAGAATGGAAGACTTTTTTGTAGAGGGTTGGATTAGAGATCATCTAGGCAGATTAAACATCCATAAATCTACAGGTCTGATGGGATGCACCCACGTGTGCTGAGGGAGCTGGCAGATGTTGCTGAGGCAGTCTCCATAATCTTTGAAAAATCATGGAGTGGGAGAGATGACTAATAACAGGAGGAAAGCCAATGATACTCCCACCTTCAAAGAGGGCAAGGAGGACTGGGAAGCTACCAGCCAGTCAGCCGTACCTCCACCCCTGGAAAGGGGATGGAACAGATCATTCTGGAGGTCATTGCCAAGCATGTAAAAAATTAAGTTCATCCATAGCTCAGATGAAGGAAGCATGAACCCTAAGCCAGCTGGCAAATGACACAAACCTGAGGGAGTGGCTGACACACCTGAAGGCTTTGCTGCCACTCAGAGGGACCTCAATAGGCTGGAGAGTTGGGCAGGGGGAAACCTGATGGGGTTCAACAAGGGCAAGTTTAGAGTCTGCACCTGGGGAGGAACAACCCCAGGCACCAGCACAGGCTGGGGTGACCTGCTGGAAAGCAGCTCTGTGGAGAAGAACCTGGGAGTTCTGGTGGACAACAAGCTGTCCATGAGCCAGCAGTGCAGCCAGCAGGGCCAGTGGGATCCTGGGGGCATCAGGAAGAGTGTGGCCAGCAGGTCAAGGGAGGTGATTGTCCCCCTCCACTCTGGTGAGGCACATCTGGAGTGTGTGTCCAGTTCTGGGCTCCCCAGTATGAGAAAGACAAGGAACTACTGGAGAGAGTACAGTGGAGAGCCACTAAGATGATGAAGGGTCTGGAGCACCTCTCTTATGAGGAGAGGGGGGGCCTGTTTAGTCTGGAGAAGACAGAGAGGGGATCTCAGGAATACATGTAAATATCTCCAAGGTGGATGCCCAGAGGATGGTGCCAGACTCTTTTCAGTGGTGCCTTGGCAGAGGTCTTATACTAAATATTCTCCAGAGGTCCTTTCCAGCCCTAACTATTCATCAAATCCTTGTTCCAAATCTTCAAGCATTTCTTCCACAAACAGTTGAATTTATTTCCACTCACCATTAGTTTATGTAATGCAAGAATTTCTAGTCTGGTAAAATGGTAGAAAACTTGATATCAATATAATATTTGTTGTGTGAACAGTCTTTCCTGCAGTCCAGTATGGAGTATGCTATTTCATTGAATGAAGAAAGTGTTTCTCTCAAGGATTTAATGCTTTAGTCTCATCTCTAGAACCATTAAATACCAAATTCAAACACATCTATGTAAAATATACATTTAGGGGTTTTTTTCTGATTAACAGTAGGCAAGCATGTAAAATTGAATCCTCCCAGCAGCACACACACAAAACATTGTAGAGGGAATCATGTTCCTGCTTAACAGCACTGTGTGTACATCAGCAATGAACACTATAGAAAACAGGATATGGAATAGAGATGATTATTTCTACAGGATATGGATCCAAAGTCCTCAAGATGTTATCATATCACAGAGGAAAGTCCAAACAGGAGATTTCTGCTATTTCTTTAAATGGACGTACACTGCAATTGAGAAGAGAGTTGCGCAGCTGGGTCCATTTATTCTGATCAATTTATGGAGGACTTTCAAACATCTATTTTGTTATCTCCATATAGTACCTTTTTCTCCCTGTCTGTGGGGGCTTTTAGTCCACATGGTGGAGTTTAATGCAACACAATATAAAAGGCAAAATAAATGCTGAAGGATCATTAGAGAAATAGCTGGTGCAGGCGGGTCTCCTATCTGGGGGGAGGCAGGGTAGTCATGCAAAGAGTAACACACAAATTTACCAGGGTTCTATGCAATCATGGGACAGGGAGTACAGGGGTGTTGGTAGGAGGAAGGATGCTGAATTCTGAAAACTTTGCCAAAAGAGAAATGAAAGGAGAAATGGAAAACAGGATTCAGCAGCAAGCTAGGATAAGTTTGGAGAGAAGGTCATAGAGACTTAGTCATACCTACACAAAGATGTCCAAGCATCTGGTCTAAGCTTGGTAAGAAAACACGAGTTTTCTTCTGGTTATGTAAAAGCTACTTGTCAGAGCTCTTTGCCAACTTAGTTACACTTTGTCTGGAAGAAAATGCTCCCATGTAACTGCACTTATCTCCGCCCTTAGGATGCCCAAGGAAGTCTTGAAGGTAATGGAACTACTAGCTTGACAGCTAAAGGGGTGCCTTCATAGGGGTCCTGTCAGAAAATGACTAAAATCAGAATGATGGTCAGGCACTAGCAGTCAGAAGAGGCACCACTGAGCAACTGAAATGTGTCAGGGAAGGTTGCTAAAACACTGACAAGAAGCCCCAAATAAAACTAGTATAGAAATCCTGCCCTCTTTTCCTCTCCTGATGCCTCCCATGTAAATTCAAAATTATGCTTCCAAATCGAGGGGAGAAAGAGGGACATGACACCCAATTTTGAACGTGACTGAGTGCTTCAGCCTTTCATTAAAAAATATCCAACCATGAAAATGCTATATTTTTTTTAGTTTTACACAAAGTATGGAAGTAATATTATGGTCAAAAAAATGTTAGCCAGTATTTCCCTGATTTCTCCCCAGGGTCTTTAAATTCACTGATGTTGAAAGAAAAACAAAGAACTACAAAAAGGCACATGAACACACCTCTATAAATAAAAAAAAAGGAGGGGAGGGGAAGCAAGCATTTTTGGTATTTTGAACCAGCTATTGTGTAGGCATTTGCTTACTCCATCACTGCTCTGTGCTCAGGACATTAAGAGAAGACTTATACTAGAAGGGGTCTCTCTGTTGCATTGAATCTGACCTGAATTTCCTTTCTAAGGCCTGGGAAATAAAACTGGAGAGATTAAGATCTACTTTTTACCCTTGTACTGAAAAACTTCACTAGCAAAGGGCAAAATTTTTCCAAGATAAACAAAAAATCTGGCTTCATTTTGTGTCTGGGTTATAAATACATTAGAAAGGGGAAAATTAGTCATATGAGCATATAAATAATAGCTCAATTACATTCAAGAATATGTGGGCGGGTATCCTGGGTGGAATAATTTGCAAAAGCAGCGATCTTCTTCCTTGCTTTTCCTCTTCCTCTTAATTTATTCCTCTTTCTGAATATGTGCTTCTTCTTTTTAACCTTTATTTATATCTTGCTTTTTGTTCTTTAATCTTGGTGATCTTTCTATTATAAGTCTATGCACATTTTTCTTTAGGATTCATTTATTGTGGACTAATATTTTTAATGGATACCAACACAGTGTAAAACTCTTAAGTGTATACTTAGCCTCTGGTACATACTTTTATTTTCCTGATGTCAAGAAAACGTGTATTTAAAATCAAAGGAATACTTAACAGTTCTGTTGTGCAAGTCTTAGTATGGTTGTTTTCACCATATTACAGCACAGTACTGTAGAACCTGCTGCAACATCAAAGACCCCTCCTTCCTTCTTGCTTTCTCTTAGACATTTCTGCTCTTCCTTTTTGCTTCTTGTTTTGATTTTGTTTGAATTTCACTCAAAACTGATGCTGACACATAATAAAAATTCTCCAACATTTAGATTTCTGTCAAGCCTCCTGGCTGATCAAGCCTGTCAAGCTGATCAGCCCCCTGATTCAGCTCCAGGAACCATCCACTCGAGCTATGACATTTCTTTTTGTGCAGCTTGGCAGCAGTGAGGAATTTGAGAATCAGTGTAGACATGCCTGGCTTCAGAGCAAGACTCAGCAAGGATCTGGAAGGAGTGAAACACCTGAGACATGGAGTTAGGGCACCACACAGAGCAGTGAGCTGGAGCTATGTGAGAGCATCCCCAAGATGGCTCCCATTGCCCACGCCTGCCTGCAAGAAGGGCAAGGGAATCAGTGGAGTTTGCTTGGGATTATCTTGGTCTCATGCCTTCCTAGATGATAAATGAGGTACTGTGTGTTGTGCATGTGTCACTCTGAGGTTGTTTTTTCTGATAGTTGGCTTGTTTTAATTTTTATTGGGTGCTGTTTACATCACTGCAATTATGCATTTTGCTCTGGTGTCCCATAAATGTAAATGTTTTGGCTGCCATGAGATGCCGTGAGAAGCCATCCAGAGCCAATATTTAACCTAGCACCTGAGCAGATCATGACCTAACATTATATGCACTCAGTTTGGAAACACTGTGGAAGAGTACCAAAGACAAGAAACTTGGAATTGTGCTTTCATTTTAAATCTGGGATCTTGTGGCAGGTGCCAGGGAAGCATTCAAAATTCCACAATGTCAACAAAAAGATTTTTCCTAGCCTCAGTGGAGTTTTGATTGTGTCACTGAAGGCAGTGCTGGCCCTTTCACCAGAAGCATAGGACTGGCAGCTCCCTCCTTACATACAGTTACCCATGGGAGAGACTTCTAATCTGAAAGATTAGAAGTGACTCCAAAGGTAGTTTTGCACAGCAGCAACTTCGCAAGCTGTGGGAGGAAACCTCAAAAACCCCTGAATGAAACCTGACAGAGATAAATAGCAAGGGCTGACCAAAGCCTGAAGATCTGATAAGCAAAATTTCAAGAGTGGTTTTTTTCAATGTTTTTTTTTGAAAAAGTGTGAATATTCTCAGCATCTGTTCAACCTGTTCTAGCACAGGAATCTGTTCCTACTGCTCCTCATTTCTGTATTTTGAGTGTCCTTCTATCACTATTTAGAATATTCCAGGTTTACAGCTAATTGTGGGTGAAAAAGCCTTTGGTAGGTGGAACAATTATGAGACATGCCCTCACTTTGAGGAGAGTAACCCATGGCCAGGTAGGTTGTCTTACTTCTCACTGAATGGTTCTACATAGTGGGGTGATGCACAGCAGCAGACACTCCCCAATGTCATTGGCAAGAAGTGGGACTGGTGATATTGGGTCACTTCCCAGAGGAAGTGCTTACAATGAAGAACATGGTGTTTATCTGACATGAATGGTTGGGAGATTATGTCATTGAAAAATGCACTGCACCCCCACACTAACACCTGCTACATCCAAAGTGGTCCCCATTTAGCATCTGCATTTCTGATGTGGATGCATTGTTCTGTCTGAGTTAACTTAAGCTGTTTTAGGGAAGCATTCTGAGCATTGCTGAGCAGAGATAGCACCACACACGGATATAAAAGCATTGTTAAGACAAGCTTTATATGGGATGTTCTGCCAAATGGTTCCCTTCCCTTCCTCTTCTCATTTCCTTGTTCTCCTTCAGCCACTGGAGAATGGTGATCCCTTTATTTGCTTATGTGTAAACTGGTGACTTTCCAGACCTGCCACAAAAGACATTTGACTAGATGACTTTTCTGGAAAGATGCAGCAGGAGGAGATGGAAATGTCTTTCCTGAAGATTTTACTACTGCTATATTTGTATTGACAGTAAGAATATGGAGAACTTTGCACTGACAGCTGTAAATAAAAAGGAAAATCCTACAGCTAGTTTTATTCTTCCCTCTTACATAAACTTTCTTTTCAATATCTGTTTTTGACCTTTAGAAACAACACACACACAATGTCTTGTTCATCCCAAGCAGCAAGCTTTGACATTTTGTTCTTAACACAAAAAAAAGAGCAGACACACAACTATATCTGAATGAAGAAAGTACAGAGTAACCTATGGAGATCAAAACCATTGCTGGTTCCAGAGAGTTCTCAGAATTAAATATGAAAATGAAAATCTAGGCATTAGAATCCTGGGTCAGGATTTCCTAACCCTAGTGGTACACTGGCTTTTCCTTCTCTCTTTCCTTCCTGATAAGGAAGTCTCCTTCTGTCTGTCCACCCACTGCCAGACTATCTATTCCTGCAGCCCATTTCAGAGGCAGCTGGCAGGGTGAGCAGGGATCATCACCTTTTCTGATGTGGCTGGGCATTGCAGAGCAACATGCAAGAGTATAGGGGCCCAGGATAGGCTCTAAAGGTTCACAGGAGACCCTCCACCAAAAACTATTTCTCTGCTTTACCTAAGAATAAATACATTTAGTAAATATATTTACTAAATACATTTAGTGCATTGAGGTGGCTGTGATGCTGAAAGAATAGTCATACCATGGTGTTTTTAGGAGACGTGTTCCCAGGCCATGTCTTGTACAACTTTAGGAGTCCTTCTAGTCCCCTAACCCAGATATTGACACAGGGGATGAGCAGTGTTTTTAAACCCTCCCATTTCCAGTATTCAGATTGAGTTCAGAAGCATTCCAGTATGCATATTGGGTTCTTCCTTCTACCACTGATTCCCTTCCCTTCCCTTCCCTTCCCTT
>VWYI01032176.1:0-72914 GCA_013399455.1 Anthoscopus minutus
CTTTAAAGGGGTATCTGTTCAGAAAATACAGACTCAGTAATGTCCTAACTCCTAGAACTTTCAAAAAACTTGTTTTTCATGACATGGTACCGCATTTTGTATAGTAATTTGTACATTTTTGTTGTTATAAAATGTAAATAAGTTTCTGTATTTTTAGCTCTTCAGAATGTGAAAAGCATCACTTTTATTAAAATTTTACTAAAAATAAGATTCATGAATAACTTCTTACACTCCATGGAACATGAGTTTTTAGACTGTTAGTAAACCTTTACCATGGGCACCATCGGTGATTCTCCAAACTCAGTTTCAGATTTTTAAAATAATTCTTGTATTTTTGTCAGAGGGCAGTTGCTTATTTTTATTTCTTTCTGAATCCTTACATTTTTCTCTGTTGGGGCAATGTTGGAGAAGTGTGGTTGGAGAAGTCCAAAAATTATTCGTTGATCAGAAAATGTCCAGTGGCAAATACAGGATGTAAATGAAATAAACCAAAACCTTATAGCATTTGGGGAAAACCTCAAAGCTAAGTTAATACACTTTAAAGTATTTCTATATATTGTGATTTAACATGTTATTAAAGGCACCTTTGCCCTGCAGGAATAACAGTTCCTACAACTATTTGTAGCTTGCTATTTTGATGTTTTACATTAAGAATTAGTTTTATAAGCCATCTTACAAAAACAATTGCTTTGATTCATTATAAGTTTTCTTATGCTTTCTAGTATCTTACAGCATGACAAGACTAATCAGATCCTGCGATCTGCAATATTTAAGGCACTGTGATTTCCAACTCTAGGTTACTTCAGATAATTTGCCTAATTCTGTGCTTAGATAACATGTACTTCTGTCAAAACATTAGAAAAAAAATTGTGGGGTTTTTCCGCCAACAGGAATATAAATCCACTAGTCCCATCTCAATAAATGGCTTTCCCAATATCAGATGTGTTACAGTGAGCAAGGCTGCTCAAAAGGTTTGGTTGTGTTAGGTAGGGATAAGGCTGAAGTCCTTCCAGATGCTGAGACAACCTGAAAGTCAGTTTTGCTATAGTGAACAAATTTTCTTTTAAATAATTAGGCAGAATGCCCCATGTCTTGTAGTCCTAGTGTGTGTAGAAAGGGATGTATATACACATACATTTGTGTGTGTGTGTATATACATATATATGTATATATGATGACATCTGCAGTATTTCTTACCTTCCTGGTTTGGGCAGCTGAGCAGCTGCAGCCTGCTGGTGAGGTTCCAGCCGCACAGAGGATTAGAAAATATTATTTTTCTGAAACTATAGGATTTGGTATGGTATTTTCTAATTAATGGACCTTGGTAAAGTTAGTCAGTCAGTAGACTGCAGTAATCTTAACTATAGAGAGTGATAAACTATTAATTATTCTGTTAGTGCATTGTCTTGCTAGAGCCAGTGACAAAGTTCCTGCCTTACTATGGAATTAAATGGTCACAATAATGCAGCTTTAAAGAATTTCTTTACCTTGTTTTTTCCTTAAATGTTAGAATTTATTTAGTATCACATAATCTCAGTATTTTGAGGTTTGAAATTGTCTCCAGTGCATGTGTTTGGTCTTTAGGATGGTTAACAAAATGAGGTTGGTGATTTCCTGATTCACCTTAAAAAATTTTTTTACAGCTTACTATATCTCTTGTTGTTTTCAGAGCTGAGTGAATTTTCCTCTAATCAACAAACTTTAGTATTTGGAAGAGGGTTACATTGCTTTGTTTTTTCCCTTTCTAAGTTTACAGTATATGACATTTAAAATCTTCTTGATTAGTTCTGCAGGCAGCAAAGGAAAAGTGAAGAACTTACCTTCCTTGGGAAAAATGTGAATTAAATACAGATTGACTTCAATGTCTCAAAAAACTTAGCTGAAAATAGCAATCCTATTGGGGAAATGAGTTCTGCATGTTTTATGCGTTTGAGCCCAGTTTCATTAGGAAATGAGGCATGTGTAATTGCAGCATCTGTGTGAATGTGCTGTTCCTGATAACCCCTGTCTCTTCCTTGTCACTCCTGTACTCTTTGGTTGGCTTCCTGTCAGGCAGAGGGGATGAAGGTCTCCAGTAGTAAGGCATTTCTGTTTCTATCCTCATGATTAGCTGGCTTGCTAGGTCAAAGTCCTTACTGTCAGTGCCACAGGCAAGGGAAGAAAAAGATCTGCTGCCTTGTCTCTTGCTGGGAGTTCTCAAACAGGCATGGGCTTGTGAGGCAGCAAACGTGGCGAGACCTGGGGATACTGGGTATAGGACATGGGAAAGGGAAGGGATATTTTGCAGGAGGAGCAGAGTATGGGACAGAGGAGCATTGAGGATGTTTCAGTAGCTTGCTTTCAGTTGTTATATGCACATGAAAGATTATTGACAAGGTGAGACATTGGCTGATTAATTTTGTAAGGGTATTTTACAAACTAGTCTGAACAAAAGTCCAAGTCGTGAAGTAAATGTGATGTATTTTCACTTCAGCTCGACAGGTACAAGGGTGTCAGAGCTTAGCACTTGAATATAGACTGCTGTGGAAGCTGGTTTTCCTAGAATGAGTACTTATCATCCCTGGAAGCCAGCAAGACTGAAAGCCTGAAGCCTCTAGCCCTAGGTTAGGCTACATGTCAGGGTAGTTTAGGATGACTGACACTGATGGCTGGCCAGAGAGCTAGCTGAAGTAAGCTAGTGGGATCCAGGAAGAGATTTGCTAGAGGAGTCATCAAGTGACACATGTGGGGACAAATGTGGGCATTTTTTGATGGAAAATATAAACTGTACAATTTCTGACTGTCTGTACTCCATGGCAGGGTACACCAGTGTCCTCTGGGCTAACCCTATTCCCCCTAGTTCCTTAATGCCCCGGGCTTATCTCTGACAGCATCAATACTCTTTGAAGGTCTCAGTGGTGCAGCTGGACTCATCTGTTCTTTTCTGAAGCAAGAAAGGTTTCTTGGCAGCTGCATCTGACAAGCATCAGTGATTTGTTGCGTGTGGTGGGACACTGGCCTTTCTGCTTTAAAACACTGGCAATCCTCAGCTAGTAGAGAGTCTTGGTGCTGTGTCAACAAAATACTCCTTTCATCGTGCTGTGCTTTGTTGTCTATATATTAGCCTTCAGGTACTGACTTAGATAATTGCAGTAAACTTTCTGTGAACAACAAAATGAGGGAGCTTTTCCTTTTTTCCCTCTCTTTTTAGAGAGAGGGAGATTTTCCTGTTGATTATAGAAAATAAACTAGAGGTTGCCATTTTCCAGTTCTTAAGCAGATTTTGGTTGACCTTAACCATTTTGATCAGAAATGTGTCTAACTTGTTTAAACTGATGGCAGAAGTAATACAACTTCCTTTGTCTGTATCCTTGCTTTGTCATGCTGACTCATAAACTTCAGGGAAAAAATAATCTTGACCTAAATCTTTTGCTGCAATTTAAAAGTCTGCTGTGGTTTTTAGAAAGTGGTCATTTTTAAGTTCCTCTTAGATAGAAGATAGATCTTCTTTCAGGTGTAGTTAGATTAAAATACATGGTTAATAGTACATAACCTTTTCCTGTTGGTGGCTCTTCACTCAAAATAGTTCTTGTAAACAGAGATGTTTGTGGTGCCATCCTGTTACAATTGAAAAAGTTGTTCTTTTAATTAGAGAATGGTAACACTAAGTTCTTCTGCATTGCTAGGGGTGAACTCTAAATAGTTTGGTTCCTGCAGGTGGCATACCTTGTTTGAGTACGTGTACAGCAAGTTTTGTTTCACCAAGGGATGTGCTGTCAGTTGTGGCAATGGAAGAATTGCCACATCACCATCCATTATCGTTGGTAAGTGACTGGAGTTGCTCAGCAAAACTGAAGTCTGTAGAGTGCAAGTAGTCTTGCTAACAGATCAGTTTTAACATTTATTTACAATTTTCTTAAGGATACCCGGAAATCTTCAGAAGTAGTTTGCTTTTCAAAGCAAACAGTGAAAATGTCTGAACTTCTTTCACAGGAATGTAGACTGTTGGTTTGTATAAGCTATGATCTATAAATTTTACACAGATCTTCTGAATAAATTGCCCTAAGGAAAGGAATTCCACATTTCATTTCTAATTCTAGCTTTTGCAAGTTTTGAGCCAGTTGAAAGCTTGGATTTTTGCTAATATACCCTTTCATACAATCGTTTTTCAGTCCACAGCAGCCTCCTCAATTTCTAAAGATGGGAATTCCGTTAAACATAGCTTTTTTCCAGAGTGATTTTAAATAACAGGCATTATGTATTCCTGCATAGCTTAAGAAAGGTACAAAGATCCTTCCTGTGCTGGGAGCAGTTATCCAGCTGCCTTCTGGGCTTAGAACTTCTTGGTAAGCTTCCAGACAGATTTACTGGAAAGGAGATATATTGTGCTTGGTATACTTGGACAGTAGTACAAGCCCTAAACTTCCCTCAGCCATCACACTTGAAGGAAACCCTGGTTATCTGCTGCTGCTGTTAGGTTCCTAGGAATTCAGGCCTTGCAGATCCAGTGTTTCTAGGACTCTAAAGCACTTCTGAGATCCTTAGGTAATAATAGCAGGTTGCATCCATGATTTCAGAACTTTTGATGTGAGTACTATAGAGCAAGATTAGGGCTATCTGCCCTTCAGGCTCTTGGATTAAGAAACTGAGTAGCCCTAGAAAAATCTGGGAACCTTTCAGTCTGCTTTGAGAAAGTTCCCTCATAAGAAAGTTATATTCATTTCAGCTTCACTTATTTAGCAATAAATAGCAGCTTCAGTATTTAACAATCTGCTTGAGTCCTGAGTAACCAACATCCTTGTAACAGTCAGAGAAAAGCTCTTAAAATGCTTCATCTTTTTTTGAAATATTTTTGGAACTTAATGTTATGCTCTGAATAATGCTTTTGTAATTATGAAGTTAAGTTTTTCAGACCCCTACTCTGTATTTCTGTAGTAAATGATACTTATGTTTGTAGAATTTAATAATAGTCAATGGAGCAGTTACTGAACTTGCAGGAGGATTACCACTTGGAACAACAGGCATTAGTTTTCTGTGCTGGAAAAAATGAGTTCAGGCTTCTAACACTTAGAAGGTGGTATCTAGGCAACTGCTACTGAATGCCAAGATCCTCTCTAGTGTAGACATCTGCCCTGCCAAAACCATGCTCCTAGGGAGAAGAGAAAGTTCATCCAGATGTAGTGACTGAGTATGGAAAGAAAATGAAACTGAGGACAAATCCTGTAAATACTGAATTGCTACACAAGAACTTCAGCTCCCTAGAAATGAGACAAGTACATTCCTCTGCACATACCGTGTGAGAGGTGGCTACTGCAGGGCTCGTGGCCTGATATTGTACCCTCTCTCAGTTGGTTTCAGCCTATATCCTTGCACTCCTTTTTATAAAGCTGCGTTTTCTTCCTTTTCCAGTTTCTAAAATGAATTTGCAATTTTTAAGTTGCAGTGTTTTAAGGTTTTTTTTTGATCTGTCAATCAGCACTGTGCAAGTGAGATCTATGTCACTGTGAGGCCAGGTGTGATTCACTTAAAACTGGAAATAATGTAAGACACTGAATGTAGCTGAGACTTCATTTGAATGAATTGGTAATTGTCACAAATAGAGCTCTGATCATTGGGTTGCCTTAATCTATAGAACAAGATCTATTGAGTAAGTATGTGTACATCAAGTTGCCTTTCTCTGTCAGGGAACAGAAGGCCTATTTGCCCCCACTTTATTGTTCAGAGACATTAACAACTACTGATAAAGAGCTGACGTATTAAACTGGTTGATTTATATGAATTATCAGGTTTGTTACAGACTTCCTGAGTCTTCTGTGTTTGGCAATTTTGGAAGTGTTGAAGTGTCAAAATATCTTACACTTGTTAGCATTTAAGCACCTTCTTTTTCACTCATTTTGAGCAGTAAGGAAGATGGAACAGTTACCAGTTTCAAATATTTTGGATGTCAGCTTTATTCCAAGTTTTATTTTAAGATACTTAATGCTTGTAAAATTGCAACTGGATTTTTGACATGTACAGCTGCCCAATTCCTTGTACAAAATGCAATGAAAGATTTAGCTACATACAATAGACACATGACTTTAAATATATTGGTACTAATAATGTCACCTATTTCTCTCTCCTATCTCTTTGTTAACATGACTGTCAAGGACAAGGAGTTGTTCCAAATATTCCTCTTGCACTACAAGAAGTAGCCAGGAATCGTTCAGGAGGTGCTTTCCTTTCACAGTTGGGTTATTCTTAAGGCTTGCTGCTATTCAAGGGATTAGTTCTGCTCCTGCCATTCTTGCTTGGGATCTTCTGCCAGCTCTGATGCCTGTCTTGTCCTTCATCTGCATGATTCAGCCTGCTAAACTGACAGCATCCCTACCAAAAAAGTCAAACTTCTGACTTGTCTTCTCTCTCTCCTCTTTTTGGTATTTTTATGCTTTGGTGGACTGAACTTGGTCACTGAATGGTTACAGAAATACTAAGGGAGATGGAGCATACCCCTAGAAGGTGGGGGGAAAACAACAGCCTGCTTCAACAGAAGTCAAATATCAGCTAAAACATAACAAAACCTCATATTTAGAACACTTTATGCTGATAGAGTTGTTCTGGCCCTAAAGGCTCTCAGATTTTAGATAGAGGTGGAAATACTGAGTTACTCTAGGGCTTGAGCTAATAAACACTGTGATGTTTATTGACCTAATACGAATCTCTTCAGTTTCTAGACAATAATTACTAAAGTATTCTATATTACACAGAGTTGTAACATAAATTACACAGAGTTGTAACATAATCAACACATCACTTTACAACAGCATCTTATGAAATGGTCTGCCACACACTGCCAAGAAAGTGGATTGCATCAGCTTCATGGGCTATGTGAAGTGTTTTGCTTAAGTAATGTTATTTAACTTCTTAATGTTCTTCCTTCAGTGAAAAAGGAAAAAAATGCTTGTAATTATGGATTTATGATCTCTGGGATCATCTCTGGGATGCTGTTTATTTTTTGGGGGGTTTTGGGGGGAGTTGTGTTGGGTGTCAGAACTTTTGCCTATTCATGCCTCTTTTGTTGTGTTTCTGTCATTGCTGCTTTAGGTCCAAGCAGGATTCATCAGACTCAGGTCTTTTGAAGTCTCTGGTTATTATCTGGGTGGGAGTTTCCTGTTTTGTTTCCAGACAACAATGTGTTAGCTTCTTATTAATCACACTAAGAATTGCATTTGGTTTTAAATGATGGAAGTGGGCTGATTTTTGTGCCATAAGTTTCTTAAAGCAAATCTTCTCTTTGAGGTGTCAGACATGTTGTAAAGACCATAAGAATTCTCAAATAAACACTTCTGATTTTTGCCCCATCACTGTAGTACAAGAGGAGAAAGACAAAAAATGGTGTTTCATGAGCCAGGGTTTTACTGCTTTATGGTGACAGATAATGGTAATATTTACTACTTATGAGCCATGCACATAAATCTACATATTTATGTAGTAATGAATACAGTAAAATATTGTGGCATTTCTACTTAGAACATAATTGCCATGTATATTAACACAGATCTGGATGTCATAGAAAGTGAGCCAAAAATAAAGCTGTTTTACCAAATTGATTCAGTACTATGGGAATATTTTAATAAGCTGTAATAAGGGAGGGTCTTGAGAAATAGACTGAAATATTTCTGTTTATATGTAATGACAATGTAAAGGTGATAAGCAGTGTCATTCTTACAGCTCATTACATGTTGCAAAGGTAGCTGTAGATTAGTTCTTGTACTAAATTTCTGATGTGTATTAATAGCTCTGTTCTTAGAGTCAAAGCAGACTGAAAATTGAATTTAAAAAAAAAGTTCTGCTAGACTTGATTTACTCTTTTCTAAAACTTTGCACCTCTTTTCCCCTTTGCTGTATCATGTCTTCTTTCCATTTTCCATTTATCTCAGCCTAGATACACCAAACGTTAAATGAAATTAATGTTTTTCTTTTCTGTACCTTAACAGCGGCCTGTCATCACACCACCTGCCCCAAGTCTGGAGAATTTGCATTGTTTACATTGATTGGTTTTGAAAGCTGCTCTCCTGATCTGTTCTCCATCCAGCACTGCATCCTTGTACCTTATTCCCCTGATGTTGCTGCCTCTTTGTCCTCTGTGCATCACCTTTCCCCTGTGAATGATCCCCACGTTCTTGCTTTGCGCTCCCTTTGCTTGTTGGAGGTTTTACTGTGCTGTGGCAAACCTAGTACCCGAATAAATGCTGTTGTTGGCTCTCTGCAGGTGTGAGCACGCTGGGAACTCTTGAGTTTGGGAGCAGTTTCAGGAACTCCTCGTCTTCTCCAGCCACAACTGAATTTGGGAGGACTTAATGATTCTAAACCTGAGCAAGAGAGCACTGCCTTAGGATGCACCATCTTTTTCCTTCACACCCTGGAGCACTGGCCCAGGAGACCTCACCTAGGAGTGCATCAGAGATTGTGCAATGGGTGACATGAGGAAGACATGTTGTCTGTTCAGAACATCACAAGATAACACCAGCAAGATGTCCAGGTAATGGTGACGGTCTTCATGCTGAAATGAGGGGTGGGAATGTTTGAAGATGTGTTTTCTATGGATGTATAATACAGGCTGAAATCAGACTAAATCTTGCTGGATAGTTATAATGGTAGTAGCAGCACTTCTAAACACATGCCAGAGCTTTCAATTTTTTTGATGTGCAAAGCCAAATGAGGGGATTTTTTTAAGGTTCTGACCCAGTCCCATCCCATCTATATGGGCCTGTTTCTCAGGCTAGATACCTATGGAATGTGTCAGAATTGCTAGCTAGTTTGGGTTTTTTAGATCACAAAATCTACTGCTATACTAAAGGAAGGGCTAGTAATGAGAATGGATCAATTGACGGGAGAAAGGGTGATTGCTAGTGTTGAGCAGGGAAAATGTACGTGCTGCTCTCAGGGTTTTCTTAAAACAGTTTCTTTCAGTGTGTTCCTAATGACCTTGAAGGTGAGGTTAATTTGATATTGATCAGATTAACAAATGTAAAATCTGGTAAATAAAAGCAATTAATTGAAAATAGTGAGGAGGTTGGATAAAAGTAAGGGGAGCTTTAACATTTGGAAGAACAAGAAGCTACAGAACTGCTGATGTTCCTGAAGTTGTGCACGAACTTGTGACTCCTTGTTACTTGCTAGAGAGAACTTCGATTCAGCTGTTCACACTGTACCAACCACTGAAGCTTAGCAGAAAATAAGGTCCTGTCTCCCAGGATTTCTAGCTGGATTGCAAGCACCCAGACTTTCTTTAGAGGCTTGTATTTAATTAGTCCTAACATGGCCCAGGAAAGCAGAGGAGATTTTGAGCTCACTGTCCATGTCACATTAAAGTACTGCACTATTGTGTCATGTTTACATTATTGAAAGAGTTAGAAGGGTGTTGAGAGTTAATATTTCTGAGCCTCGGCTACAGACTTGGGGTTCAGACACGTGAGTATTCCTGTGTTTGGTATTAGTGTTGGTCCTTGTCTCTGACCTTCATGGCAAATATTCTGCCTTCTTGCTGAAGATGCACAGTGTGAGTGCAGGATATGGGACACCTGTGCATCCTCATTTCCTTGATTCATGCAAATCCTGATTCATTCCTGATGAGCACATCTTTCCACAGATGCTGGCAGGTCATGAGAGTAAACCCAGCAGCGCACCCCATGTGCTCAGAATTCACGATCCTCCTCTCTTCCAAAGCAAACCTTGTAGTCTGTTCTTTAAAGCACGTTGTGTTCTGGGAGGTGCTGGGGTTTATGGAAAGTTTCACAGTCCTAGCAGGGAGGCTCCAGTTTGCATTGTGCATTAACATCTTGAGTAGAGGCTTTAGGCAGATGCTTTTCCCTACCGTTGTTACTTATTCTGTCCTTTACATATAAATGAGAAGACGTGAGAAAATCAGCAAGTGAGCCGCCCAGGCCATTTGCTTTCATGCAGTGGGCAGAGAGAGAAAATGAAGTATTGTTAACTGCCTACCCCACTGCCTCCTTCAGCCCATTCTCATCCCATGAGTCCACTGAAAAGCCTTTCACATTTCTGTACTAGAAATAACATTAGCAGGAAAAAAACCCCAGCCACACTCCATTCCACACACTGCAGCTGTATCATCTTTTCCCAGGTGCCCGTGTTGCTTTTAAGAAAAAATAATAGAAACACTAGTGGGGAAAGACAGAGCACAAACAATTCCCACTCTTCCCCTTGAAGTGAGCAGTTTGAAAATGGGCTTATTTTGTTAGAATTCAGGGTAAATGCTTTTCAATAGATGAGAGATACTTTTGCTCAGTTCCAATGGACTCCACCAAATCAACCTCCCACTCAATTCAATTAATTCCCTTCCCCCTGTGTGTAAGGAACAAGGTTTGGATATAAAAACACTAAATGTAAGATTAAAACGTCTACAGAGATGATCAGAAGGGAGTCTATTTTAATAACCCGCTCAGATTGCTGTGCATGAGATGTGGAAGTAGGAGGCTTAATCTCAGTGCAGTGCCTTTACAATTATAATCAGAACTGAGCTGAGTATTGGTCAATAGGAAATTTGCTCCTCAGGGTAGGGAGAGGACTGTAACAAGAATTAAGTCTCAGGGTGTTAGTGAAGGAAACCATCTGAAAAGAATAATCAACTGCAGTGGTATAGATCTCGGGTTCACAGAAAGAATTGTTCAAAATTAAACAAAAACCCAGAGCAAGAAACAGCAGAAAATTCGCAGAGACTTAAATGATCATTGTGTAAGCAGAAAAGAAACACAGGTTCCAAGTGCATGATGCTTTCCTTTGGTGATTTTTTGCTTTAAGATATTTACAGCTGGTGTCAGTGTAAAAGGAAGAAGTTACTCACTCTTTCCTTATGCTTATGTCCAAGACTGGTTCCTATAAATCAGTGCAGAGTGTATGAAAATTGTCATTCCTTTAGGCAGGTCATGGGCTGACAGACATAAAAGGTGTCAACTGAAAATACTGTTCTGTGGGTGCCCACCTCTTTATTTGCTGAAATGTGAATTTAATTTATTGGTTTTTTTGCTACCCTCTTGGTAGGCTCTATACTCAAAGGAAAGATGTTAATGATACAATTATGAGTTTTAACAAAAGGCATTTAGGTTTATTCTTTTTTCTTGGGGTTTCTCAGGGCTCCATTCTTGGCCCTGTTTTCTTCAACATCTTCATTAATGATGTGGATGCAGGACTGGAAGGGACACTGAACACGCAGATCTGTTCACAGATGATACAAAACTGGGAGGAGCTGTTGACTCCTTTAAGGCAGGGAGGCCCTGCAGATAGAGGGCTGGGCAATCACCAGCTGTAGGAAGTTCTACAAGGGAAAGTGCAGGGTTCAGCACCTGGAATGGGGCAGCCCTTTCCCCAGAGGCTGGGGAACAGACAGACTGGGGAATGAGAGGCTGGAGAGCAGTGCCACAGAAAGGGATCTGGGGGTCCTGGTCAAGGGAAGGTTGAAGGTGAGGCAGCCCTGGCAGCCAGGAGGGACATCCCTGTCCTGGGGGTACCAGGCCCAGCATCGCCAGCGGGGCAAGGGNGTGCCTGAAAACACTCTCAGACTCTTGGGGATGGTGCTGTGCTGGGCCAGGAGTTGGACTTGATCCTGTGGGTCCTTTCCAACTCAGAACTTTCTGTGATTCATATCAAAAACAGGACATGATTTTTAGTAAAAGGCACTTGGCAAAAAAAATTATCTGGAATTACAGCACATATTAATGAAAATGTTCGCATTTCTGCCGGTTTGGACCATCTATAGTATTTAGCATTTCAAATTTTCCTGTCAGTGGGTAAATATTAACAAGTCAGGATGCTTTTTATGCCGAGGCAGTTTTCTGCGAGGGTAAGCTATTGCCTTAATCCTTTTTAAAGCTGAAGCTTTTCTAATATCAGTCACTAATCACAATTGTTAGTCCTCCATGATTTAAATAGAGCAGTAGAGGTGTCCATTTCTTATGCAGAAGAAGTAGAATGTACAGTGTGGAGTTTCCTTCAGTCAAATCTTAGTTACATGATATGATACTTGAAATTACCATTTCAGTTTAAAAGTGAATCTTGTTTCAAAGAGCTGACAGTTATGATGTCCTTTCAATATATTTATCACTGATTCTGAATACAGAAATTGCAGGACTCAAGGAAGTGGGATCAGGCCTCATCTTTGAAAACTGTCTCTTCTGGGGAACAGTCTGGCAAGGCCAACAGCAGCCAGGTAACCCTGTCAGTCATACCATATCAGGCTGGGATTGCAGTGGAAAATATGTCTGAAATACCAGCCTGGGGCACAAAAATCAGCAAAACTGGCACCACTGGGGGGAAAAGTCATTGAAGGCAGGTTGTTTATTTTGTGGGAGGGTAAGAGAGACAAAACAGGGTCAAATAATGGGTAGAGGTATGGCAAGGTATGCAAAACTCTCTATTTTGCTGCAAACTGCCGGAATTGCCTCCATATAAAAGAGCTGCAAGATGTATCAAAACATTTGTAAAGCTGAATATGAAATGAATATTCTGGAGTGAACGTAATCTAATTATTTGGGAGTTCAGATGAAGGCGATACTAGTTCTTCTTAAAAATAGCACTGATGCTCTGGAAATCTTGAACATGCTATTAAGGAATTACCAGATTACATGCAAATTTTTTTTTAAATTTACTTCCAGTGCAAAGGCATATAGTGCTGTTGTGTCTGAAGCAATAAATAAGCAGATGTCGGAAATGTAGCCTGTGTTTGACACTGCTTCAGCTGCCTCTGCATCCCCAGAGCCTGAAGCTGCAGCACATTTCATGGTGCCTGCCAGTCAGAGCCACAGCTTGAAATACCACTGAGGCTGGGAATTGCCATCAGCCTCACCCATGTGTCCACCAGAGCTTGGTAATGAAGGTTTCCCTTCTTCAGACAAGAGATCAGACCTGGGCAGTGCTCCTGAGAGGAAGGAAGGGCCTGAGCTATACTTTCAGTCATTCTGACTGCCCCAGGTGGATTATTTGGATGATTGCTGGATCATTTGGTGGCTTTCTCTCATAAGGCATCTTTGAACCTAGCCTGCCCTAATCTAGTCCTGAATAGAAGTTAATTTAGAGCTATCCAAAGCTAATTCAGAGAGGTTTACTGAGCTCTCTTCAAGAGAGCAGTCTTTTAGGATTCCATTTCTAAATCATGATTTTCTTTTTACTGTGGTTTCCAGGCTCTGCATCAGGGAAAAATATCTTGGTTACTGTTGTAGGACATAAGGTGGTGGTTGCTTTATCTTTTAAGAAGTGCTGGATTCTTCTTGAAACACTGATGATACATTTACACAGTACATGTGGCACATCTGTGTGGCTTTTAACTCCACTAGTATGGACAGAGATACCAAAAGCAGTTTGTAGTGACCCCTGAACACCCAGTTTTCTGTTTTTTTCCCCAGGAATCTCACTGTTGTCATTCTCGTCACACACATCCTGTTTGCCATACTAACTGTTTGTCATCTTGCCACCAAACAAGCTCCTGAGGCACAGTGATGCTGTTCAGATGAATTCCTGGCCACCTTGCACCTGGTCCTGCCTTCTGAAGAGCACATGGGCATGAACACCATGCCCTAGGAGGATAACAGGAGAGGATTCACCTGGAGAGGTAACCAGATACTGTTTGAAAAAAACACAGTATTTCCAATAACAAACCTAGGAGCAACTGGCACTGGGTTTTCTGGAACACTTTCTATGCATTTTAATTGCTAGGTGTCTGAAGACTTTGCATGAACCTCATTCTAAACTTCAGGCTCTTTTGTCTTCAGGCCATCAAATGTACCAGATACTGGAGATGGAGCAGTGAATGCATTTGAGGCCATGCAAGCACCACAGAATTGGCACCTGGTCTGTATGTTGTCCATCTGGCCTAGGATTTCTTTTGTGAAGGTAGGGCCTTTGGCCAAATTATTGTTTCTCTGTTGAGTGCAGAACAAGGACTGTAGTGCATGAGTTGTGGGGCAGTGTAGAAACAGGCAGAGCTGAGTGTCCCCTGTTGCTAAATGATTGCCAAAAAACCCTTTAGGGGCATTGGGAAGACACCTGCTCTGGAGGATTAATATGTTTTCTTGGTGGTGCATCAGTGGTTTCTGACTGAAATTACTCTAAACCAATAATTGTTTAGGTAATACAGGGTAAGGATACAGGTGAACCCAGAGGAGAGGAGCTTTAGGGCTTCCCCCCTAAATCTGAAATATGTCACCAAGGCACTCAGGTAAGCACTCACCAGACTGCCTCACTTGCAAGAGAAACATGCAGCTTAGCACAGGACAACCCCCTTGCTCAGAGCTCTTTTCCACTTCAGCTGAATTGTATGCACTGCCTGATCCCACCTGTGCGAATGTGGCATGACCTCTTAATGGCATGGTTTGCATTGACCTTAAGCTGCCATATTTTAATTCATATTTAGTGTGAGGGAGGTACAGACCTTCAGTGTCCACATGAAATGCATTTCTGTGCCCATGCAACCCAGTCTAAGGTCTGCCCCTGAATTCCAGCTGATTGCAGGAGTTCAGGATTTTCCTGGAGTGTCAGGTTAGGAATATGAGTCTTGTTTTCAGAGAGAACTTCTGAAAAAATTGTGGTTGGTGGAGAAGTTAACTTGGGCTGAGATGTTTTCTTTTTCTGTTACTCCTTCCAGTCAGATAACTAAATTGATTAAAAAGCTGTTTTTAAAACAGGGGATTACTCAGTCTTTTGTAGTTCCTTTTACAAGAAAAACGTGCTCAATAGAAAGGAGCCTAAGGTTTGCAGTAGAAAGAGATAGCCCTGTAATCTTTGTGTCTCTGTGTGGGAAGTACTTGAAAAATTGCCTCCTACGGACAGATTAGTGAATTGCTGGTAGAGGAAAGTTTCTTAAAAATGCTTTGCATAAACTTTAAATTGCAGAAAACATCTACTTTATTGTTATCTCCATTATTTATGTACTATCTGAAACAAATGTCAGGCTGACACCCCACAAATTGTTTGCTACTCTTTCTCTTATTACTTTACAGATGTTCCAAAAGTTTTCAGACCAGCTTCTCATAAAATATCGAAAGAGGGCAGGTTTCATTCTGTAGCATCATTGTTTTGGCAGGTATGAAGAAAGTTGAGTGGGCTGATCACGTGCTTCCCATCTGTCAGCTCATCACTGTTAATAGGTACTTGAAGGAAAATTGCAGTTATTTCACACAGCACTGGAAGCTGAAAGTTCATATGTCAAGAAAAGATGGACATGGAAATAACAGACTCTTTTATCTACAAAAGACATCCCTGTGCTGCCCTGTTGGGGGTAGTTATCTTGTGTGCACTTGTGATCTTGCTTTAATTTGGACCTGCTGATGCTCACTGAAAAGGACGTTACCCTCAGTCTGGGCCTGTCTTCCTCAAGACATTGAAATGTAGAGCAGGATTTTTTCCAGTAGTGCTGAAGTCATACTAAAAGCTGACAGAGAACTAGAGTGCACAGGTTTTCCTGATTCCTAGAACTATAGTTCATTCCCGAGTGTCAGCTGTTGACGCTGCTCTCTCTGCTGCTGTGTATATTCCTGTTTCTTATCCACTGAGGTAAGAGTACAGCAGTTCCACGGGAGCAGGTCCATTTATCCACCATGGATAAAAATTCCTCCAAATGCATGTTGGACTCTATACCTTAGTGGTTTTAATGACTAAACCATAAAATTTCCTTCTCTTGCTTGTCTGAAACCCATTCTAACAACCCAGTCAAGCTGCCCACATCTGTGGCTTCCCGGGCTGCAATTTATCTCAGATGATAAATACAGAAAACTGTGCTTAACCCGGATTAGAGGCATCCTGCAGTGTTGGAAACAGCTCAGTGCTTGCAGGTTTGGGTACAGCATGTTACAGCATGGCAGTAGCATGGCTGAGTTGTTAAAATGGCCAGTTTGCCATTCGTAGTGCACCAGTCAAATAAAACTTGTCTTGCTGTTGATTGTTAACAGCAGCTAAGCAATCTCTTCAGTGTGATTCATGTCTCCTAAATTTAGCTGCCTAAATATTAGACATCTCATCTGAACCAGTCATCTACCGTAATCTCAAAATTAGTCATCAGATAAGCAGCTCAACACTACCTGTGTCAAGAGAGGTCTCTGGCAGAGATAGGGGGTCAAGTCATCTCTGGAGGTAACTTTTTCTCCACTCTTTCTGACTTAATTTAGTGACTTTTGGCAGAAAGGCAACAGAAGCGCTATTTGCTCTGTTTTCCAAAAGTATATTTTCTATTTCAGATGTCAATATCCTCCCTTTTAATTATGAGAAAATGTCTTTGTGTGTGAAGCACAACCTGGATTTTCTGCCCTGATTTTAAGTTATTGCCTCTTTTTTTCTTATTGTGTCTTCTGATTGTGAATTAGAATTATTTCCAAGGTTGGGTGAAAAAGCAATGTTCTTTATTCTTTATTTAAACACATTTTTTCCAGTAATCAATAGTATAACTGGAACTCTGGGTTTCAATGCTTTCTCCTTAAAAACATAGATCAGAGTATTGTGAAGCTATACATCTTCCCTGTCAAACATTTAATTTATTGCACTGTTCATTTATAGCTTGAGACTAGAGAACTATTGGTTGACAAAAGAGGATGGATGACTCTTTTATTGAGTCCTTATACAGCTGGCAGAAGATAGCAAATGGAGGAAGGGGATGTGCAACACTCATTTCCAAACTTCTAATAAATCGTGGATGGATCACAAAGAATTTGTGCTAACTTAAATAACTTTCCAAAGGATCAGGAATTGACAATCATTTGTCTCCTTCACTGTGGTTAAACTTTAGCATCAGAAAGCAGGTTAAGAAGAAACTTCTATAGTGGTACACAACAGCTAATGTGAATATAGACAAATAAACAGCATGATCCATTTCTAACTCAGTTATGGCTATTACTTTATCCCTCTGAAGTTAAAGCAATAATAGCACTGGAACAATTCTTATTTAGGGTTATTTATCCCATTTCACATCAGTGTCCCTTGCCAAGTAAGGATTTTATGGTGGTGGCCAAGTGATTTCAGTGCTTCTCTGGGGCTCAGTTTGTTGGTGTGTGCCCAGGAGGGTCCTGCTGTGAGAGTGCTTTGGAGCCCTGACACTGCTGCCACCAGCTCAGAGCTTCCTGGTTATGGGGTGCTGGGCATTCCTCAGCCTCCACTCCTGCAATTCTCTTCCTCTGATCATTTTGATGTACACAGAAATCTTACCATGGTAGAAAAATACAGAAGCTTATTGGTTTGAACTAATAATTTCCTGGGTTTAATATCTTTGGGTTTTTTGCAGTATCAAGTTGTAGGTTTTATCTTTGGCTTTGGGGACCTTTGTCACTCTGTCCCCCATTTTTTTTTCTTATCATATCTGAACCCATCTTTCTCTGTATCTCTAACGATGTTCCAGACGAATTCTTTGTTATTTCTTAACTGTGGTATTTTCTTCATGAGGGAAGTTTTGCTATAGCATTTAAAATACATCTCTTTTTTTAATGAACTCTTGACTGCGTATTATCAGCGGGCATGAGCCATGCAATCTGAACGTCAATCTGCTTTGTTACCTAGTAGCGGTACAAGTCTTATATCCTCCCTCTCAATCACTAGAGGGGAATGAATCCTATTTAGCCATAGCAATTAAAGAGATTGTGATTGGTTTCAAGTTAGAAATCCTAATGGGTTGGTTGGAATAAAGAGCTGCATTCTACAATTCTCTAACTTTGCTGAATTCCTTGTGTTTTGCTTTTCTTCAAATAATCTTTTATTTATGTGTTTTAAAGGTAGCATTGCAGTTTATACACGTGTGTGTAGAGTGTGTAAACCACTGGATAACTACTGACAGAGGATTGCAGAAGCCATTATGCTTATAGAAGCTAATCAGAGGTGAATGAGTGCATTCTATATTTCAGGTGATGTATATATGAAGTAAATGCAAGGAAAGTGTTATTTTTAAAATGAAGTGAAATTCCTTCTTGCAACATCTTAATAAACAGAAACAGGCTAAGACACATTTCTTTTAGCTGCACAAAAATGAGTGGCATTCCAATCAATAAACACAGTAGTGAAGAGCAACTGGTTGTAAGTATGTAGCTACAAATGTCAATGCAGTAAGTATTCAGAAATAAATTGAAAAAAACTGGGATTAATGCATTTTTTTATTTTTTAGAAAATATACTTACATAGTTATTAACACTGACCATCAAATTAACATGCAGAATTAATAATGTATGATTTATTTTTGAAATGAAAAATGCTTTTATATCACAATCTCATGATGAAAGAGTCAGTTCATAAATGGGACAGCACAAATCAAAATCATTACCTTTACTCCTATTATATTCAGAAATATTTCTGTGTAGAATAGGTAGAACAAAGGAAGACTAATGCATGGGTTTGATATGACGTAACAGAACTTTCCAGACTTCCATTCTACTTACACATCTGGCTGCCTTTCAGGGAAAGTACTGGGCCAGACTTTGCTATTTAAAAGCTTTTAAATACCTTGTATTAAAAATATCATACTGTACTGGTTTGAGAGCGAAACAAGTGAGAGATTCCAAGTTAGAAATACAGTTTTTTAGGAAATAAGAAGAAAAGAAAGCAAGCCACTGACAAAGTCAGAATACAACCTGATATCCTGATGGTCAGGGTGTTGGCAGTAGTCCAGTGGTACTGGATGGGCCTGGTCTTCCTCTGAGAGTCCAGTGAAGAACAGCAGCGTGGTGCCCCAGTTCTCAGGTTTTTACCCAGGTAGAGGGGCTTGGCTCCTCCCCTTGGATGGAGCATTTTCCAATGGGATGATGTAAGCTTATCAGTGGACTCAATGGCCCATCAGCAGAAAACCCCTCCCTGGAGGGAGGATAGCCGGAGAGATAAGGAAATTGTCTTGCTGGTTTCTTATCAGCTGGCTTATCAACACAAGATTGCATCACTTCCCCTCATTCCAGTTCCAACACATGGTGATAGAATAACACACCTTTGATTACATTTTGCACTGTAACCCATGACACATACAGAAAAGGAGAAGGCTATGGCACTTTTAAGAACTAACACTTCAAAATATCTGCCTGTATACATCCCTGTGTGGAACACTCTTTCCACCTTAAGAAGCCTTTTTACAGAAACTGTTTTCCAGCAAAATTTCTGTCTTCCAAGCTTCAGGAAGCCTTACATATAGATACATTTGTAGAAACAAAGCTCCAGCCTATTATCCAGAGAGAACCTTTGAGTTTGTGGAAATGCTTTCTGAAAAATATTTTCACCCTTATTCCCCAAAGTCAGAAAAACTTACTTTGCTAGTATGTTATCCATGGCTTTCTCAACAAAACAGCTTATGAAGCCATTTTCATCCAGCGGTAATTCAGACCCAAACTAGCAGTTTTCAGTTTCCAGCGCAGTGAGAGGTGTGGGGTCCAGCTGGGCTGTGGTGTGTGCCCAGCACCCTTGCTGCAGCGAGGCCTTTGCTGGTCTGGGGCAGGGCTGGCAGTGTCGGGGTGGCACAGAGCTCCCAGGAGCTCTGCAGCGTGGCCTGCCTTGAGCAAGGGCAGCAAAGGGCTGATGATGCCTTGGCTCTACACCTGACCTCGGCCAGCCCACAGGGCTGCCAGCAGCGCTTATCGCAGCACTAATGAGCGTTCCTGGTAATTAACATACTACAAATTAGTCCTGTAGGTAAGAAGTCTCTAAAGGGGCAGGGTGGTGCCCTGGTTTAGGACAAATTTGAGAGGAAACCTCCAAATGGGGTCCCTCCAGGAAAAAAGAGATTCAAGCTGCCCTTCCCCGAAACTGGTTCGGGAAAAAGATTTCCTTGAAGGAAAGTGGAAAAAGCTGTTTATTTAACAAGCAAAATATCCACAAGCATAAAAATGGAATAATATTAAACAACGAAACCTCTTGCTGTTCAAAGAGATGGCAAATCCAGGAAAGTCCTTGCTGTGAGGTGCAGCTCGGCTCGCTCAGTCCCCTCTCAGTCTCTCAGGCGCCGGAGAGTGCCGAGGCCCAGGCCCTGGTGGGGCACAGGCGTGAGCTCCTGGGGATCCAGGGAAAAAAAGAAAAACCACAGTCCAGGGAACTTCCCTGCCCCAGCTAGCTAAAAACTAACTAAAAGCAAAGGAGAGCTCTGTCCTGCTGTCTGTCCGTACTGCAGACAGCACAGTCCGGAGAGAGCTGTGGGGGAGTGAGAGCTGTTTCTGAAAACAAACTGCGGCTTCTTCTTTCTCCTCTTTGCTCTCAGAACCAGTCTTAAAGGTGCAGAACTTAATATGTGACAGAAACAGAACACACGATTGGGGATCCAAGCATCATAAAGTCACCCCAGGACAGATGGTCTGCACTAACTCCTTGTGAGGACTAGGTTTGCACACTGTGAATTCATTGATATACATCACTGTAATAACCATAGGTACCCTGGACCTCCCAGGACAATCTGGGGCTTGTATTCTTGTATTCTGCATTTTATGAGACTTGGTGCATTCAACATCTTTGCAAGGAAATATAAAAAATAAAAAGGAAAGCAGACCCTCGTTACTCCATAGAAACATACTTGCGCCTTTTTTCCCATTTTTGAAGAAATGTGTTGGGATAAAAATATGTGGTTGGGAGATCTGTTAGAATTAAACTGCAATCATTGTAAACAACAATAAAACTTCCAGTATTTCTACTTTCCCTTTTCTGTTCCTTTTATTTTCTCAATAAATAACAAACTTGTTCAATAAGTGAAATAGACTGTTTCAGTAGACCATCATGGATTTTATTTTGGTTGTGCTTTTTATATCATGCTACTTTTAAAAATCCATTTTGCCGGGCTGTTTTTCATTTAAGCTTACTGCAAATTATTTGTTTGTCCTGAGTACATCTTGCATTTAGTGCAACAGCTACCACTGAGTTCTTGATGGCATGGGGAGATAAAACATAGGATGGCTAGATACTCAACATTAGTTCCTGAAATTCCTGTTACATCTTCCCCCACACTGTCTCCCTTTTAGCCAGGTTTATGTGCATTCTCATACTTCTTTCCATAAGGTAAAAAAACCACTTCCCCTCCTAAATTTACAAGGTGCACACCAGGGAAAACACAGGTGGAAGTTTTATTTAAAATAGCCTCAGCAACATTGAGGCAACTTTGTTTTATTATGTTTCTTGGTGAACTCACTATTTATCAAATATATCCTAACTGCAGAAATATGGCTAAAAAAATAAGTGTCCAGTGATTTACCGAGAAAACCTATAAAGTGTTCATTACCTTTTCATAAAGTTTCCTTGCTTGTCTTACGTGCAAGCAAAAAAAAACCTAATGTTATCTTTCTACCTATCTCAGTATTTCATAGGTGCTCCTGCTGTACCCTTGCTGGTTTGATTTCCGGTCTCCAGTTAGCACACAGAGCCAGGTTTTTATGAAGTTACAAGCTTACATGTTGCTTTGGTGTCACAGCCATTTCCCTGAGTGGGTGATAAAACAAGTCTGTGTCCATGCACCAGATATTGAACGCAGCACTGAAATTTTAGCATGTTGTTGTTTGGAGTCTCAAGTACAAGAAACAAAATAACCCCCCTTCGAGACCTTTTATCACCAACTCTTATCACAAAAACCAATCTTTTCATTATTATAGCTTTTTTCATTATTAATATCTTACTTTGCCACCAAATATCTACTGTGATCTTTTTCAATAAGTCCCCATATTTGTCCCTCCCCCAGCAATACGAAATAGTAAGAAAAGAATATTTTCTGAAGGTAAGAGGAATGCTGAAGCTTGCTACATGTGTTTTAAACTTTAAAAGCTTTGTTGAATACACTTAAAATATTCACTTTTTGTTTAAATGGTTTTAAAGTTTCACAGGGTGAGATGGATTGTGCTTTTTTCCTCTGCTGTCTTTTTGGTGCATCTTCACATAGGGATGTATTTGCCTTTTGGGAAGTTGACAGTGTAAGTGGCTGACAAACTAGCTAATAAATCTGAGGTTAATAGGGTTGTAGACAGCCAAGTACATTGGTGTAGGAAGGATCACCCGCCATAGAATGCTGCACATCTAGAAGCTGTCAATACAGAGTATGAAAAATGCAAAGGACAAAGCAAAAGTAGAAGTTCCAGCTCATTTTTCTGCTTGCTGAAGCAATCTCTCACATCAGCATATCCTGGTCCTCTAGGGAAGGCATGTATTTAGGGTTTGATCTTGCTTCTTCACTCATGCCAGAGAAAAGTATCTTTTTTAACCCTAAGTGGAGAGGATAAGATTGCTAACGATTGTCCCTCAAAAAATAAAACCAGAAAAAGTAAAAAGGCCTCAGGTTATACCAATATGACATATATGTAAGAAGTAGTACTCTCTACTGCTTGTGTAGAAATTAGTTTGGATTCATTTAGAGGTATTTAGAGATGGGTATTAGAGCTTAAAAGCTGATTATTCTAGTTCTCTTAATTAGTGGACCAAATGTTTGATACAGCTGCTGTGCACTCATGGTATTGAGGACAGTTTCCATCCAGAAAAAAAAAAAATCTTTTGAAGAAATTTTCTGTGCAGTAAATTAAATCCCTTGAAGTAGCTTGTGGCCAGACATTTGAGTAAGTCAGCAAGGGGCTCTTGGATTCAGCAGAGCTGCACTGATGGCTGTCACTTGTGATTGTCATTGAATTATGCAATGGAATTCTGTTAATGCCTGAACACAAGAATGAAATAGGAAAGGGTGAAAAGATGTTATCATTCCACCAAAACTCTTCAAAGAAATGACAATTGCTAAAGCACTGTATCTTCAGTATACTCTCTGCTTGTCTGAAGCCACCATAAAAATAGCTGGCTGGAGACTTAAAGGTGTGCACATCACAGAGCTGCCAGGGAAACCCTCCCTGCACTAGGCAGACTGCCAGGCTGCTCAGCTGGGTTCTTTGAAGGCATGATGCCCTGAAGGCTCCGATTTTCCCCTCTTCTTCCATGTGAGATGTCTCAGATGTTTTTTGATCATGGAAAGACCTTGCCAAGGGGCTATCATTTCAAAGGGAGCCAGGATGCCACACACCAGCTGGTCTGGAGTAGCCGCCTGCCTCTGTTCTCGGAGGTGCTGTGGGCACCATCCCATCTCACGGCCTCCCACTTGTGGCAGAGCAGCAGCCCTTCCTGCTGGCAGCTGCTTACAGCGAGGGAATGCCTCCCACACTGCACAGAGAAGAGGCAATGCGATCTGAGCTTGCCAGAAAGGAAGACCTGGGAGAGCTCTGCTGTGGCAGGAAACTGCACCGAGTTTATCTCACGGGTGGCCACCTGGCCGTGGCTGAGTCACCATGAAACCCTTCCTCTGTGCCTTTGTGCTGCAAGGTTGAACTAGTGCCCTGAGGTGGGATTTTAACTTTTTTAAATAACTTTTTTTAGTATGTATTAGCCACATAAGGCCACAAGTTCTTATACAAAAGTCTTGGTCATTTAGAAGGGTGTTGTGCAGGAAGATGCTGGTGGGAGGTGCCATGTAAACACATATAAGAATGAGTGTGTGGTTTGAGTGCCAGTTTGGGGGCACTGGGGGATGACTGCAAATCTCGATTCACAGTGTTATCTGAAACAACAGCTTTGCCCAAAGTGCTTGGATGTGCTATTGACTGTGGCAGGAGTTTTAGAAACCATCTGAGATCAGCTTGAAGATGAAAAAATCAGGTGAAATTTAAGTCAGGCAAACAAGAAATGTGCTTGGAAGTGTTTCTCTCTGACCCACAGGAAATGGCATGTTAATAAGCACAATGGTTGTATTTTCAATGAAACTTGGTTTGATGCGTAAAGGGGAGATAGATAATTAAGACCTCATCTTCCAAAATATTAAATATTGATTTGTAGACATTTAGCAGCAGGCATGAAGCTCTTCTGAGAACTGGCTGTAACTGTCTAAAAGATTATAAAAGATTTTACTTCTCTGTGTAGAATTTAGCTTTTTTTAATTTAAAATTTATGAAATGAGAGTAAAATAAATCAGGAGATAAACTTCTAGCCCTCTGAGTGTGTTTCAGTTCTTTATGTGGCCTTGCAGAGTCAAAATGGATATATGATTTTTTTTAAGGTTTGTATTGGCTTTTGGTTTATTGAAGTGTCAGGAGGTTTATAAGCTCCTCAACTCCAATTTTGATTGTTTTAGCCAACTACTGTCACTTCTTATCAGTATTAAAGGCAGAAATCAAAAGCATGGGACCCGTGGGAACTAGTGTTTCAAGTGTACACACTGCTGCTCTTTTTTGTCACTGTTCTGATCTGTGCCCCTCTGCTCCTGACAGAAAACCCACAATGAGATAAGGAGGTGAGCTTCATACGTCATTAATTCATTTGTGATTTAAACAAAGGTGTTTTTAGCTTGAGGTATATCTTTCCACTTCCCTTATCCTTTCTTTATGACTTGTGAAAATTGCTGAGGTCCAGCATGTCCCATATCATGCGGGGCAGCTTTGCTCTAGGAGCGCTCTTGTCTCCGGCCTGACACAAATTGTATACTGGGAATCCAGACAATTTGTTTAAACTGGTGGAAAGAGTATTTCAGCTCAGCTATGTTTTGTGGAAGGTTCTCCCCAAGAGGAAGTAACCCAGATTCATTACCTGGATTTGAGAGCGTAGCCCTGAGGGTGGCACTTGCTGGTCTGGGCAAAATTTACCAGATGTTGAGCTCCCTGGAAAGTGCTGGGCATGGGCCACCTACAGGACACTGCTGTGGTCCCAAAGAGGCAGGTGTAAAGTGGTTTGAAAAACCATCTCTCTGCAGAAAGAAAACACCCCACAGGAAAGGGAAAGGAAGAGGTAATTCTCTCTAGGCAGTGTCTGGGTGGGGTCACAGCTCCTCTACAAAATATGCTCACTGAGTAAACCTGGAGTATTTTTTATATGCTCACAGCACCATGGTCAATCTCTGTAGTAAAAGACAGTCTTGTAAATCAAGGGATTTATTCATGGTAAAACATTTGTGTAGTAACTTCTCTTTCTCTTTTTTTTTTCTTTTTGAGATGTCTTTGCATTAGAATCTGACATGAATTTTCACAGTCATTTTGTTTGGGTTAGCAAGTGTATTGAATTTAAGAAACTACATTTTCTATGCTGCATTTGCAGTAGTTTCAAGTTGACCAAATCTATTTCAGAATGTTCTATATTTTATGCAAACTCACTTTAAATAAGTGTAAGCAAAATAGGTTCATTTCACCACTGGATCAATTTATTAGGTTTTAAAAGTGCATTTCCACTCTACTATCGACAGCAGTAAAGGGAAAAAGGGAGGAGCAATGACAGAAAATCTATTTGACAGAATAAATAGTTTCTTTGCACATATGTATATATAGGTGTGTGGGTTTATACTGGTAAAGTAATGGTGATGGCACTGATGAAGAAGACATGTTTTAGCATTATAATGATGAATTGTAAAAGATGACACATGTTACAAAAAAGATGATGTTCATTGGAGACTTGATTATTTCCTGCCTTCACCAAAGAGGAAATTGACTGAGACTATAGAATCCAGCAAGTTAGTATCCAAATTGAAGCAAAAAGTCATGTCTACATGCAAGTAAAAATTAATTAAAAAAAGAATCACCAGTTTTAGAGGAGGGAAAAGAGAGAAACACAGTTATAAGTCAATACTTAAATCTTAAACAGTGGAGTTGCAAAAAGCAGATATTTCATAAATAAAATTTTGCAGTGGCACAAGTGGGGGAAAAGACACTAGGGTGAAACAGGCAAATTGTACATTTCTAAGTAAGCATGCAGACAGGATATTATTGTGTCCTTGGGTGTTTATTACATTCCTTACCCTCTTTGACCATTTCAGCTGGGCTATTGACCCAGGAGGGACATACAATATATGTTATTTTCATTTTGACATTTTTACGGTTAAATGTTGTGCAGACTTAATTTTTTTTGTGCTCAACTTAGCTGCTTGAATCCTGAAATCCTTTTATTTATCCTGTCATCTGTCATTGATATAACTGACTTCTGTGACAGTGTTGACAGAATTTATCTAAGAGTTTGCTGGATGGCACATTTCAGAGAATCAAATATAAATAAAAGGGTCCATCACCTGGGGGATATGGGATTGGAAGTCAATGGGTGTTGAAGGTGCTTAGTTTCACAAAGACCTATTCAAGAGCTCACACAGTCCCGTCTTACAGATTTATCTCTTTTTATATGACCATGTTCATATTCCCCTCAGGTCAGGTAGCAATATGTTGTTCTTTTTTTTTTTTCTTTCTTAAGACCTGGCAGATAATCAAATATGTACCTGCATTTCTTTCTGACATTTCAGAAATGCTAAATTTTGTATTCTGGCAATAATGCTTTCTGAAGAAGGAAGGAATGGCCCATTTAATAATGTATACTTCATTTACAGTTTGGAGTGTTAGCCAACTACTTGTGATGATACTTCTTCCAGTCATAATACTGATATATGCAGAGTTCTAACTACATTTTTAAATAGAAAAACAACTGAATGATACATTCAAAATAATTCATGGAGAGGAAATAGATGTATTTCAGCATGGGAGAATATTTATGCATTATTTAACAGCAATAATGTTTGAATTCATACATTATGCAAATGCCATTATAATCAGGAAAATGAAAGAACTTGGACTGCTGCAACATCTTTAAATCTACCATTAGGTACTTATTTGTGCATATCATTTAATATTGCACAATGTTACAGTGTGTCACTTGAAGAGAGAAGTTATCAGAGACTAACAGGTTATAAAAAAGTAAAGCTGATGAATCCTGATTGCTACCTTGATGCTAATGTCTATAAATTTATCAGCAAACAAGAGTAAAGGCTTTAATGGTAATTTACATAAACTTCTCTTCTGGAGATGAGTTACTGTGGTTTTACACACGGTTCCCATTTTGCGTTGTGATCCTTATCCATCCCCACCCCCACATGACAGACCGGCACACAGCGTGGGCTGACACTGCCAAATTGCATTTTCTAAATGTATCAGCAGCTATGTTCCAAAACTATCAAAAGCAGCAAGCCTGACCATATCAAACCAAAGCTGCTTCTGCTTCCTTTTATCTTCAAGACAAAACATTAAGAAAAAGAGAACAGAAAAAAGAAAAAGTAAAAGCCTGTGATTTGGAGAAGAGTATTAATAGACCTTCCCTATTAGTATTTAGTTCTGTTTACACCTCTGCTTAACTAGATCCATAACCCCACATATTTGCTTATATGTAAGTACCCGTGCACTTGATTGCAGCCTTTTTGCGCCCCGTGTCCAGGCAGTGGGAGTGGTGGGAGTGGAAGCTGGAGCCGCCCCAGCCCTGTTGGGCTGTGCTGGGCTCTCGCTGCCCGTGCCGGCTGCGAGCGGCGCTCCCCACAGATGAGCAGTTCTCTGCCCGGTGCTGCTTATCTCCTGGTCTCTCCCTGGCACTCCTGCTTTTGTTTCCTTAGTCTTTCTGCTCTCATCAGTGGTTTCTTTTTCGCCTGTTTTTAAATAGCTCCACCATTTCTTTCTTTTGCTCCGTTCAGACGGGCTGTCGCAGCCCCATGGTCCTTACAGCCTGTCTTCTTCAGTACTTCACAGGCTAATGAACTCCTCCTTATGTTATCTCAAATATCTGTGGCACACAGTACTCCCATGCTCTGAAGCAGAAACACAGCTAGTCAGACTTCTGTCTTCAAAACTGTCTGGTGTACTTTCTCCCATTTGGAGCCAAAGGAGCTGAGGATGCAGCTGTGTTCAAGTCATTCTTTGGAGCAGTTATCTCATGCTACACTTACAAGAATGTCCCCTCACAGTCAAAGGGATGCATGGTGATGAAGGGGGAGCTAGACTTTCCCCTTGTAGTTGATGATTGAACATTTCTTCAGAATTACTCATATTGCAAAACTCTTCATTTGTAATAACTAATTTTTCTGTTAATCATAAAAATGAGAGAAAATAGAACTGAGGAACAACTGTGCTGGAAGAGTGATCGGTTTTCTTATCTCATTAAATAAAGCTGGCCCATCACTTGTCCAGGAGGTATTTATAGAAAGGGACAACAGAGGGAAATTTTCATTCTGATCTCCATGTGTATTTGTTGTGTGGCAAGCAAAAAAGAATTTACATGCAGATGCCATCAATCTGGCACGTCTCATAAACACTATATTCTCCTAATAGCTCGGGAATTCAGAGCAGATCTTGCAACTGGGTGGCATTTGGGCACAGTTTGGGTCCTCACCAATTTGAATCCAGTCAACAGCCTGGAATTTTCTCTGCGATACAGTCTTCCAGAAATGATTTCTTTTTATGGCAGAGTGGATGCTGTAGTGTTTGCTCCTCCATCATAAAGACTGCCAGGGCCTCCGCTATAAAATCTCTATTGTTAACAAGGAATCACAATTCAACCAATATATTGTGCTCCTGGCTAAGAACTGCCATGCAAGAATTCATCCTGGAAATGTTTATTTGCAAAGAATGATACTAATTTCTCAGAAAGCAAAATAATGCATGAACTTCCTTTTGTTGAATATTAACTGCTTTTCTGGCTTTTGTTTGTTTTTTTGTTTGTTTTAATGGCATGGTAGCAGTCAGTTGTTGTAAAGCTGGTTGGGACTAGAAAGGGATGAGGGTGCAGCAGTCAGCACAGGTGCAATAACTTGTGCCCACTCCAGTGCCAACTGGAGATCACCAGCTGATGATGAGGAAAGGAGGACTGCACAAACTGCAGTCAATATGTCATGCAATGGCCAATCAACTAATGATTATATGATGGTTATAATAGTTAATGCAGACCTCCCTGCTTTAGATGGTTTTGGTAGTGCCAGCTGGATGCTGCCAATGCAAGAAGTGGGAGATGGTTATCAGTGCAGTTATTTTATGGCACCATTGGATAGTTGTTGTGCTTGTGCCTAGGTGAACTGAAGTTTAAGTTCACCTCAGGTGGATTTCTGTGTCCACAGTGCCTGAACACAGTGACAAAGCCCAGCCTGAGACAGGACAAGGTTTGCATCACTTCAGTGTTTCCTTCTGGCTGGTGTGCTCCCTTTTGGCCAAGCAGATGGTACAGCAGTTTGCAGAAGCTGTCCAGTGTGTCTATGTTTTCTCTGTCATTACAGTTCCTGAGATGAAATCTCAGAAAGAGCCAAATCCAGCCAGGCCTCTGCATGACTAACAAGGATACCATCCCCACCACGGAGAAGTGTGAGAACTGTAGCAACCCCTCAGCAGAGGAGCTTGGAGAGAGCAAGGGAGCCGGTGACATGGTTAATTCTGAACTTGTCATGCTACAGAAATCATCTCTTCTGCCTCAGGCAGCCCTGTTGCTTTGGCAGCATAGACTAGAGGAAGTTCTTGCTTTGCTAAGACAATGCAGCCACCTGCTGCAAAGTTACCAAAAAATTACATCAGAACTTCACATTTATATAGACTTAGAAGGAGGTCTTCTAAATAATGACCATAAGCTCAATCCAACCAAAAACATTAAGAAGTAACTTCTTTGGCTTGTGGAAAAGCGTTTCTGGGTTATCTCCTTTTCCCAGCATTTACCATTGGAGTAGGATTATTGCTGCCATTACTCCTAATAGTTTCAGATTGCACTGAGGACATGCTCCAAAATCCACTGAAGTCAACAGAAAAATTTTCTGAGAGCCCAAATGACAAATTTATGTGGTTTTTCCCAGTTCAAGATCATCTGCTGTCTGGCCCCAGTGTGCCAGGACAGGTCCAGAATACTTGTTTTTCGAAACAGAAAAATTAATTTCAACACAAAACTTGGCACTGACTTCTAAAGGATTATCCCAGTCATCTATATTCTGGCAATCCTTGCTTACAGCACAGTTATAACATATGTTTAATTTTATGCTGATAGTTTGCATATCCTTATACTAAATAAATATGTACGTTTATGTACACTGTGATGTAACGGTGATTTACATCTCATATGGCCATCTGACATTGTTTCTCCTAGAAATGTCTGTATCTCCTCAGCATGATGAGGAAAATGCTATTTCAATTTAATGGAATATTTTAATTTGAGATAGTCAAAATGGTGTATCTTTAACATAAGCTTGTCTGCAGTTTGTGGCGTGGCTTTCATAATTTTGCAAATTCCTTTGGGTTTTAATTAGAAACATTCAGCTACATTTCCCTAAAACATGCAAGTGCTGGGGCCCCCACACACAGTATCATTAAGATAGTTTCTTAATTGATTTTTTTGGGGAGAAATGTGTTTCATTCCCATTTTATTGTGGCAAACACTGGCATTTGTCGCTTCTTCCAGTAACGGATGCTTTCTACTTTAATAAATGCACATATTAGATGCCATTCTCTTCCTCTCTTTGATAGGTGTATGGTGTCAGGAAGAAGAAGGTCATAGTGATGTTAAGTTTTCTGCTAAGCAAAGGATCAGAGTGTAAATGAAATCTTGAAAGCTGGGAAATGAGAATGTGCAAGTGTAAATAATGTATTAATTATTGACAGGTAAGGGAGCAAAGAGTCCTGTTTAGTAGTGACATCTTCATTGTCACACTGCCTGACACTATCTCAGGTATTTTATTTTAATAACAGGTTTTCCCCCCAAGATAGTAAGTATTTCAATTTACCAGTGTAACTATTTATATTTTTCATTTTCTTTGGCTTTTCTTTATCGTACTGCAGTCTAGCTGCTTGGTGCAAGAGGGAATGGGGGAGAAGCTAATCCTTGTCTTTTATTGTGGCAAGTGATATTATTATTGTACAAAATAGATTGTTTTGGGGCTTTTTTTGTAATGAAAACAAAATACTGAGGTGCAAAAGGACATTCCACTTCATTGGTTATTTATGGAAGTTAAGATATAATTTTGGAAAAGATATATGCTAGCTAAGGACTCAGTTTTGCCAACAGGCCTTCCCAGCAATGACTAGTCCTTAATATATGTGAGAAGCAGAATTGGTTTCACCATGACTTTTTGAGTGAGACACTAGTTATATTAAAGAAAGGTGTTTCTGAGGTGAAAAGCTTTTCATACTCTGTACTTCCCAGGCATTGCATAAAGTCTAAGATTAGCAGTGAATTCCTTAATATTTAAATTTTTGTTACAAGTTAGAGCAGAAAAAATTCCCATGATCCCAAAAAGGTCTTTGTATATTACCTGCTTGCATAAGGCTGCTAGATGTAAATGGCTAGGAGCTTTCAAATACTGAGATTTAAACTGAAAAGGAAAAAAACCACAAGTCACCAAACAAAAATACCAACACCAAACAAAACATCACCACCACCACCAAAAATATCTCTTGATCCTTCTTTGCCAAATTACCTGTGAACTTTTCTCCTCTCAGCCCCAGGCAAAGGGCTCCAATGCCCCTTGCCGACCCTGTGCCACCTCCACACCTCTGTTGGTCCCTGACTCCTGCTTTAATCCCCCCATTGGCTTTGCCCATAATTAGGTTTTGTTCCTTCTGTGGGTGGAACACACATTGGGTTGAGGAGGCTTGCAAGGCTTGGGCAGGCACCGAGGAGAGCCACTCGTTCCCAGGCTGGATCCCCACCCTGCAAGGTCCCTGCAGGCAGAAGGTGCTACTGAGGGCTGGGGGTTAAAGAAAAAGAAGAGGCAACTACTTCAGATGCTCTCCCCACCTTGATATTATCTTTGCTTTCACCTTGCTGAAGAGAATTGGGAAGCAGCTTTCAGTCAAATCCTCTTTCTCCTGGAAAATGCAGGTTCTGATCTGTGGAATTGCTTAGCAAATTTCTGTCAGCCCTAGTGAATTGATAGGGTTGATAAATCTTGGTATGTGGAAAACTGGAAAAAGTGGAAATATTTAATTTCACTGTTTTCAAAGCACTGTTTTGATTTATTGCATTGTAAAAGTCTTCCTTTTTAAAAAGTTCGATTTCTTTGTTTAACAATTATTAATATTTTTACCTAAGTTAAAATTAATGAACCATTTCACCTGCAATTTCCCACTTTTCACCTGAATCAAGTCCCGCTGGCTTTGGCCCTTGGTTCCCGGACCTCGCCGTGCCAGGCGGGGTCGGTGTGAGCCCGGGAGCTGCTGCCCGCACCCCGCCCCTCTGCTGGTGCTCCCTGCGCAGAGCAGGGCCGGGATGTGCTGCAGGGATGTTCCCAACTGCACTGCCCACTCCAAGGGGATATTTTCAGGCGCTGGCATCAGGAGGGAAAATGCAATTCGCCCTTCAAGTCTGTTGTTGTTTACAGAACATGTGTCTCAAACATTAAAAAATGCCATATGTGATGCTGAATATAGAGCCTTCTTCCTCTGCCCGAGAATAGAACTTTATCAAAATGAAATTTCCTGCTCATTTGAGCCCATCTCCATAGCAACAGTACTGTACACCTGTGATGTACAGGCAGAAGCTGTTACAACCTCTGAACCAAGCAGAATGAGCCATGCTCCATCCCCCCATGGAAGGCAGAAGTACATCTCTGATGTATCTGTGGCACATTTTGCTATATGTCACCCATGTGTGGTCCCTATATACAATAATTTTATTCAGGATTACCCTACTTACATTTGGTAAATAGATACAAATGCTACTTACATGAAGTTGTACACTTGCAAAAATTCAATCTAATCTTGTCCTGAGGGAAGACTTTACAATGCAAACGTTACACAAAATAAAAGCTTGTGCTCACATTTGCTTTTGTAAGAATTTCCTAATTCAAAAAATTCATAAAATGCCTCACTCTTGCAAATCTACCAACCTGTTAATAGTACATCATTAAAAGAAAAAAAAACTGCATGCTGAATTATTTAAATATTATTTTAATGGTAAACTGGAAATAATTATGCACCTTTGGCTATCCAATATTGCAAATTGCTGCTCACTCCATAACTTTTAGTGAAATTGAACTTACCAATAAGAAACAAATGGTTACATTTTAAAGCAACCTGAAATTATTTCCCCAGGTCATTCATAAGGTAGATCATTACAGAGAAATGTTTTCTTATGCAAATAAAAAATAGCCTGCTAATGCAATGTAAATTATATTTTAAGCTTCCTACATTTATTAGCTTATTTAAGAAGAGGCAAACTTCAAAGAAGGATTTTATTTGAAATACATGCAGAGTGAAAATCTCCATACTGATGGCCATTGCTCTCAGATGTACTGTATAACATATAATGAACTGTCTGTTTCTGTCTTCTGACATTTGTGTGTTCTTGTCTTTGCTTTCAGACCTGACCTCTCTTCCCCTCTTAGCTCAGCATTTCCTATTACTGAATGCAGGGCAAGCTGCAAGCAAAAGCAGTGAAATATGATAGATGATATGTGCATCTTGGCAAAGTTCATTGCATCAGGTTGCCTGAATTTTTAATACCTCTCCTTGATACAGCGGGCTTGACGTTTTTCCCCTGGTGTTATTATAACCCTCACTTCTATGCCAGCAGAAATGGAGCTTCTGCTCTCAGAGCAAAATTTCTCATCCTTTTTCAGCAAATGGGTAGACAATGTTGTTTATCAGGGCACAGAGAAATCAGGGCGTGGGGACTCCCCCCCATTGCAGGCTGCAGCCAGCACAGTGCTTTGGTGCAGCTGGTGACTGCATGAACAGGGAAGGGAACTGATCTTTTATCCACACCTTAAGGACAGGAGGCAATGATCCCAAGTTTTTTGTGATATTTGTAACAGCGATTTATTTTCTCTTTCTCAACTGTGGATGTTTTCAGATTTTCTACTAGGAAATATCTGTCTTATATAAGCTGCTAATACTCTGCTCTAGGCAGAACATGGTGCTTGGAGCTTATGTAGGCTGATTTCAGGGAAACTAGCAGCATTATTGATTTTCATTGGGCTTATTAGGATCAGTGTAACATGCGCTTTTGCTATAGTAGATTGTATTTGGCTTTCATCATGAAATCTCATTACACTAAAAATAAATGGAAACAAGTTATGCAAATAAAAGATTTTACAGGGTACTCTAATGAAATTACTCTGTATCTGCAAAAACACACTTTGTATGTAGGTCATTCAAACCCTGAATGCTGCTGGTCAGACTGTTCTCATTTGCTTTTAAAAATTAAGAATAGATTCTCCAGCCTTAGCAGAATTATTTCAGATTTATGCTAACATAACTGAAGTTATAGCTTGATCCTTGAAGTAGTTGTGCTGTCTGAATTCTAATATTGAGTCAGTCAGTGATTTACTAGGAAGGAGACCTTCTAGTTGTTTGTCTGCTTGCAGCTGGTATGGATGATGTTACCATGTTGTAAAGGTGTGAAATCCACGTGGCCACGGGCACACTCTTGAACCCCTAGCCAGGATGAGGAATGAGCAACAAGCTTCTTTAGACCCATTTTGCTTTTGTGGGACATCATCTCGTTGTTATTTGCCTGTTGACATCAGTGGCAGCAGCATGAGCTGGCAGCACAGCAGATCTTCTCAGTGCAGCATCAGAGGCATAAAGTCCTCCCTCCTGAAGCTCAGAGAAAATCTGGTTACCACCTCAGCTGCCCTCTCCCAAGACCAATTCACTACCAAAGCTCATATGTACAAACCCAGACTCTTCACCAGTAGTCCTGCAGCTGCAGACAGTGCTGAGACTTTCTCATATTCTGCTGGCAGGGGAAGGTAATGTTCATGTGGTTCCCACCCTGTGAGTGCCTGGACTATTTGAAAGAGCAAAACTCCGCTGCTGTGGGTGTCCTGATGCCACTGAAATGATGTGCTCAGGGCTGTACAGGCTGAGGATGGCAGCAAAGCCCTCTTGCCCGCAGTGGGGTGGCAGAATGCCTGGGCCATGTCTCCATGGGGCCACGCCTCCTCTCGTGGCTTGTCAGCTTGCCGGGTTGAGGAAGGGGGAGTGTGCTTTGTGTTTTATTGTCTCATTTTCTTGTTGCTTGAAATTGGCAGTAGGGAAAACATTCCTCGGGATCTATACTTTTGTAAGAATGGATCAAGACTTTTGAGCTGTCAGGAAAAAATATCCTCCTGTGACACATTTTGATGGTGCCTCTAAGAATAGCACATTTCCTAATGGTCAGGATGCTTTTATTTTCATAGGTGCTCTACATCTGGAGAAAGCAACATTCTTCTGAGAAAGAAAATGAATTTTGAGAAGTGACTCTCAGGCTTCCTTTTCTAATTCATCAGTGTATTTCCAAACCTGGAGAGTGAGCTATGTAAGGTACCAACCTTAGCAGAAAGCACACAGTTAAAAACCAACCTACAGGATAGATGCTAAGAAGAACAAATTCAAGATACAAAGCTGCAATTGCAAAGTTACTTGGGGAGTACAAATTTTGCATTATTGACAGTCTATGGTTTAATGACATTGCACAGTCAGCTCTTTGGCAGTCTTGAGTCATTCCCTGTTGATCCAATGAAACTGTACTCTTCTACTTGGAATTGCCTACTCTTTTTGTGGGGTTTTATGGAGAAATTTTGGTATGGACTAGACGTGAAGGCTTTTTTTCAGAATTTTCCTAATTCAGCAGCAAAATCCTAAAGGGGAAGCTCTCCTAATATACATGTGACAGTCTTACTTGTTTGTGAAAAGAAGTCTCAAACTGCTGAACACAGAGGTGTATGGACAAGAGCTTTCCTGTGCTGCTGACAATTAGTATTTTTTTCACTTGCAAAATGATGCTTTCTGCTAATGCTATGGTATAGTAATCAAAAGCACCTAATCCAGCTGATTAAAAATTCCCTGTTGGGCTTTGCTGCCCAAATGGATGCAATTAGTAAGACATTTCAAGTAGGGAATTTCCTGCAAATACTGATATTTGTAGACCTCAAATTAAAACTATGATAAATAAAATTACATATCAAATGAAGAGAGATCTTATTCCTTGGTGCATCTAACTGAGACCCTTTGTTGATGTGTGGCAGGAGAGATTTTATTCTCTAAGTGCAGGTAAGCTTTTCACTCAGACCTCAGCTTTAAAATCAAATTAATTGTGTGATCAAAGCATTTCTTTTTTGCATCCTCCCAAAGAAACCTAGCAAATAATAAGTCCCTTAAGTAAGTTAGCTCATGTAGGCAAGGGTAACAGGTGTTATGGGTTGTTGTTGAGATGTTGTTTGTTTAATATTAATCTAAAATAATTTAACTGGCATCATAATAGCCTTATTTTATGTCTCTTATTTTGATTTTAAAAATCAGCACATTCCCCTTAGTGCAGTTAATAGGGTCAGCCTGTGAGCCTGTGCTGGTTACCATGCCTTCAGTCATGTGGAATCCAAACAGCCATTATAATTTGTTTCTAAACAGATCAAGAGCTATTTACCATCTCAATGTTTTGTGCACAGCTGGGTGTCTGGCAAACATCCAATATCCATTAACATTTAAAAATTAGTCCCATAATGCATCTTTTCCGTGGCTTGAGGAGTATACACACTGACACATGTTGGGAACCAATTATATTTGCACCACTATTAGTCTGGCTGCATTCAACTTCCCAGTAAATGAGGGCTAATTTAGTTTCCAGAATGGTGTATCTTAAATTCATGCAATGACCTTAGCAAAAGCAGAGTATCTGAAGATATAAAGAGGAAGGAAATGTTCAGAAAGAATAATGCTTCCTTTTTTTTTGCCTAAACCATAAGAATAGATTATTATATGACTGTTTCCAGTATCCATGCCTGCCCTTAAAACCAGATTCCTTTAATTCAATACTGCTACAATTCATGAGCAGACTTTGGTTGGGAAGAAATCACACTAATCTGGTAAACTAGCACTCCCTCTTTGCTCAGATCAAACCTGCTAATGGACTTTTTATAATAGCAATTTAGATCTGCCTGTAGCAGGTCTAACTCCTCAGGTTCCCAACTGATTTTAAGTGTTCTATTTTCCTACCAGCAGGAAAATAAGAAATACAGATTTCACAGTAAGTGCTGTCTACATTGCTTGTGAAATATATTCTAACAATGCCATGGAAGTGAAATGACTCTCACAATTGGAAGTTTGGCAGAGAATTTTAATGAAAATGGAGAAACACAAACATATTTTGAGATGTGTATTTGCCAAACTTCTGCTGCCATGAGAAATTCCTTCAATAATATCAGAAGTGAAATGGGATATCTGACTTGGGGGATGAGTGTGTTACACCCTTCGTTGTAGCTTGTCAGCTCAGCTCTCAGTAGTCAGGTTCTAGACTGATTGACTTCTGCTGCTGCAACACACTGCACGAGGCTCCTCTGAGCTCACCCAGTCCGTGGCAGGCTGCTTAATAAAGCTAAATTGCTCCCACAAACACAACACTATTCAGCAGCCTTTTAGAATTAAGAGCTGCCTTAAAAATAGTGTTTTTTTCCTTAACGCTCATCTGAACCAGTTAGAAACTCAAGAAGGCATGAATTTTCTAAATGGGTATACGGCAGTACAGTGCAGCGAGCCTCCAGGTGAGGGGTCTGCTTCCTCCTCCAGCTGTGCACATCTGCAGTAACTGTGTCCTCTTGGCACAGTTGCTTGAATGGAGATAGCAGTGGGATTCTGTCTGGAGTGAGACTGCAGGTTTATAAACAGCTCTAAAGTTTAATGTATAGAAATAGTTATTTACGTTTGTTTAAAATGCAGTATTTAATATATAAAACCTGTTCCTCTGTTACATCCATGTAGTTCAGAGTTAGCATTTGTCAAGTATTTCTTTATTGTATCAGCACCTTTTTCCTTTTACTTTTTGTGCAAAAAAAGTATCTTTTAGTGAAAGGGCCTATTCTTGAATCTGCCCTTTTGGAAAAGTTCACTGTACAGTCAGTATTTACAGATGCTGTTTATACTGTCTTCCTCTCAAAAGACATGCCTTTTTATTTTATTGCTTTCAGTGAATTCCATAGTCCCTGACAATAATACATTTTCATGCATCATTGGCAATACAAGGCTTCATTTAGACTATTGATTTACGTTCTTATTGTATTAGGACTTGTTAGTGTTTCATACCTTCTTATTGTTTGGGGATTGACCTTTGCAGATTTACAGTACATAAGCAATTAGCCAGTAATAGGTTGAATTACTAAAGAAGATTCCTATCAAATTTGGGGGATTCACAAATCCATCATATTGTGGTACTGTCCATTTCTTTATTTATATTCCACACAGCTGTAGTTATAAGCTGAATTCCAAGTACAGTAAATCCTGCTGAAGACTCCTGAGTTCCATGCAGGAAGAAGATGAGGCGTGCCGTGTGTACAATTTGCTGGGTAAGTGCGTAGGGATGGGAACTGGCAGTATGAACTGTTTTCTCTTTTTGTCTTGACAGACTCTTATGTTGTTCAGCTGTGGATGTAACAAAACAAAACCAGAGCTAATTTTAATTTTTAATTAAAGTCAATAGCTTATGTTCATTCTGAGGTATTTGATACAAAGAAGAGTAAAAGAAAATACAGAAAGTTGAAAGAGAAACGCATTTCTTCAGCTTAATTATTTCGTTTCCAACTAAGAAACAGCTCTGCAGACGTCGATTATCCTTCAGGGATATCTCAGAAGAAGTGAGCAATTAGCTTGATTTTCTGTTGAATATGTAGCTTGTGACTCAGTATGTGATCTATTAAAAAGATCATCATTCCTTTTAAACTGTGTCCTGATATACATGGGGCCTGTTGCTGAAGATAAAAGTCAGTGCAGTAATCCAGTACATCACCATGTGAGACACAGCTTTTCTGTCTTGCTGCACAACAGACAGTAGAAATTTTAGGTGTTCTAAGGACTATCAGAGAAGGGTGAAAGAGGAGGCTAATGCTTTACTGTTAAAAGGTAGCCTGAGATGCTGCTTAACAGTTTTTATAGCTTTAAGCATCCTTTCCCCTAGAAGCAGGGTCTAAAAAAAGAGCAACATTTCTCTGGTGGAAAAAAGAAGACTCCCTGCACCCGTTTCTGTAGGAAAGCAGCGATTGTTCTGCCCCCCTCAGCCTGGAGTCATGAATGGGGCTGTGAATGGGGATCAGCAGCTTGGGGAATTCAGGCAAGGCTGCGTGGGAAGGGCTGTGGAGAGGGGCAACAGAGGGTGTGGTGCATCCTGCAGCCATCCAGCCTTCCCAGGGAGCTCCAAGCCTCACAGGATCAGTGCTGGGTCAGCACCCACACACTGCACCATGGTCCTGGCACAGACTGCACCAGGCACACTGGTAAGAAGACAGCAGGAAGCAGAAGGGATATTTGAAAGAGTTGTATGATAAGCACATTTTCTAAATACCATTAGTGGTGCAAACTTGTCCATGCGTGCATGGATTCTGCTGCCACTGCCCTGCTTCCAGATTGCTGCTGCTGGATTGAGAATGCCCAGACTGTGGAGCTGGGGGTTATATGTCTGCTGGCACTTCTGTTGCACAGCTGGCTGGAACATACAAACTCACAAAGTGCCCAGATTTCACACGGGGAAAGCAGAATGCGCATTTTCGCAGTTCATGTGTTCTGAGTCTTTGGCTGCGTTTTTTTTTGTTGGTTTATTTAGTTTGGTTTGTGTGTCTTTTATTACAATTATGACATTCAAATTCTACTACAGGGAGATACTGCAGGGTTTGAGCCTAAAAATGAAGTTTAAGTAAGTGTTGACTTTAAGCAAGTTACTTAAGTAAGTGACTTGCACGAGGATGGAGTTTGCAGGTGTACTGGATGTACTGTCAGATTTCCTGTACACCTCAGTCCCACTTTGAGCACCTCCACCTGTCAAACTGTGCTCCTCCAAATGCACATTGAGCAGATGCTCAGCCCTTGATGGGCCTAAATTAGTAGGCATCTGTATTTCTGACATTGAAGCTTCCATGGTATCTGAAATCTTGCTTCTGGTCATGTTTAAAAGTGCCACAGTCCTGTCAGTATGGTACCTAACTTGTACCTTCACCTGCAACAGGAACTCAATGCTTTAATGTTCCATGACAGCAAAACCTGAGTCTCATCCCTTCAAGGGCAGACTGCTCTGAATCCTTTCTGCACCTTCCCAGCATACTAATGGGAGGGAGGAGCAAACCTGAACTCTGCTCTCTTTCCCAGAATTGTGGCAGGATGTTGAATAATCTTCCTTTTGCCTTTCTTCAGCAAATTTCAAGGCCATATAAAAGACAGCTCATTGGTGTGGCTGTCACAGGCATGGGCACCAGTGGGCTCCCTGTGGCACAACCCCTCTGCTCCTGGCATGAGTTTCTCCAGCCCACATGTGGTGCACAGCAAGTGCCTGGTCCAGTGGAGCATCCTTCTTTAAATCTTTAACTTCCACTCCAGCCTGGGAAGGGCTGTCCAGCCTGTTTGTCAGACTGGACACAGGTCTTTTTGCATGATTACAATTCAAGTTTCAGCTCATCTGTGTAAGAATAAATGTAAGAAATGCTTGCCCACCTCATCCTTTATTTATCTGCACTAATTTGCATCATGAAAGCTACTGGTGCAAAACAGTAACTCCTGATTAAAGATAGATAGATAGATAGATAGATAGATAGATAGATAGATAGATAGATAGATAGACAGATAGATAGATAACAGAGGATAGTCAAGGTGACACCTACTCACTTCTTGCATGTAGCCCAGCAAAAACCTCCTGTGTGGTTTCCAGGGCTAGCTGCAGTCCAGAAGCAAATTAGGTACTTCATTGTGGCCAGGAGCCCAGACTAATAAACTCTGCAGAGCTAACTTTTCATACAGATGGGTTGTGGCTTCCTGCATTGTGTTTCCATTTTTATTGAAAATTACCCTGGATCTGGCATACTGGATCTCTGCCAAGGCTAATTGGCCTATCCAGCCACATGCTGACTCCTGAAGAGCTCCTTAAATCCTTCTCACATTGCTGTCCCCAGTGCTGATGAGCAGCCCAACCCAGGACCCTGAGGTTTTTTATAGTTTTATTTGTATTTGTTTTTGTTTTATTATTTTAGAACCTTCATGGCTCTGCTGGCTTCGGGAAGGTCCTGTGCTCCATGAATGCAGTGAATGTGGGGCAATGCAAGCATTATAGGTTCAACCAGCTGAGCAGAGACTCGAGGAAGGGCTGTATACTGCCCAGGAAGTCCTTCCATCCACCACCCTGGCAACAGATAAAGCTGAAGGAGTTTCCTGTGCCATTGCTTCACTGAGGGGCGTGCTGGTGTAGCTGATATTGGCAACACAAGGCATCTCTCAGGCAGTGTCTGACCAGGGAACGTGATCCCAGGATAAGGTGTGGTGAGGAGTCAGGGAGCAGCACAGATCTTTTGTGAGTGCCAAGCTCCAGGCTCTGAGCTGGCTGCTCTGGCAGAGGCTGTCATGGGTAGAGTGGGAGCTTCAGACAAAGCATGTCAGAGGAGCTCTCCTGTTGAGCCACAAGGTGCAGGAAGGACCCCTTTGCTTTCTAAACTCCTTCTCACGGAGGAGCCTGGGAGTGGCTGGATCCAGTCTTAGCCCTAGACTTTGCCAACAGTCTAAGAAATTAGAGAAGTATGATTGAAGCCTTCTACAATTTTTTCCCACAGGATTAAGGATGGTATGTTTACATAATGTTTATATAAAAATGAATTATTTATTATGATACCTTTTATGGTTAGACAAAATGATCTTAATCGGAATTATTTACTACACAGTACTGAAGATAAATCTATTAGTATAGTAGTAAGTAGTAGTATAGTATAGTATAGTATAGTATAGTATAGTATAGTATAGTATAGTATAGTATAGTATAGTATAGTATAGTATAGTACAGTATGCTATATCAAAGCAATTATATTAAAGCTAGCAAACCCCAATTACTGAGTGATGTTACTCACCCACACCAATGGCTGTGGGCAAATCTCCCACTTATCCTGTGGGACTGATGCCTTGGGCCTTTGTGTTTTCTGTTCTGCATTGGTGTGTGGCTTTTTCTTCAGGGTTACTAGGATCTTTTCACAAAGTGATAAAGACACAACAATCCTACTCCAACTGAAGACTCAAAGACATTTTTTCCAAACTTCAGGCTCAAAGTATAAACAACGCAAAAAAAAAGAGAACAAGCAAGTAAAACTCCTGTATGCAAATGGACCAAAACATATAAAAATGTGTGATCTCAAAACTGGACCCTCCTCTGCCTTCATCTTAGAACTATCCAAGCAGAACCCCAATTGTAGCACTGGAGCTGCCTGGGTGTGGCCTTTAAAAACCTCAAATATCCTTTATTCCTCTTAACTCCGTCTAATCTCTATTCCAGCTCCTAAAGGTATCAGGACTAACCTTGACGGGTAAACCCACCCAAGGGAGGAATCTCCACACACAGTCTAGGAGGGGATGTGTTAGAAGAGCCTGGTGATAAAAGTGGGACTGGACCTTTATAGTATAAAGTGATTGACTGTGTCCAGGCCAGCTGTGCTAGCTTAGCATTTTTAGCTAAGGATACTTTACCACATCTGCCACATCTTCACTTCATTATTGGGATGTTCAACTTTGAAGCTGATGTCAGACTATCTTTACCAAAAGCCACCCCTTCTCTGTTCAGCACTGATAGCTTTGTGAAGCAGGGCACTATTGCAGTTGTGTTACCCCATTCCAGGCAGAACATGCTGCTACAGAGGACACGGCCCAGAGCCTTATGAGCAAGGGCTGGCCACAATCAGGACAAAGCCCAGAGACAGATGCATGGGATGGCTGTGAAAGGCACTGACAGTGCAAATAGCCCCATTGAGCAGGGGCAGTGTCTGCCACAACAGTGGGTTGCTGGCAGGGCAGGAAGAGCCAGCTGGGAGCATCCAGCCCTGGGCAGCAGCAGCAGAAACACACCAAAGAGCCATGGCCGAGGCACGCAGCTGCTGGGCTTCACTAGAGGCTTGAAGTTCACTAAGTGCATTGCTTCTGCAAGTCTTGCTTTTACATCTTAAACAAGGAACTAAATTAGTATGTAAGCCATTACTCTGTGTTTGTGCTGAAGTGTTACAGTGGAAATGTTCTGACCCAGAGAAGCTAGAGTATTCATTTTTCTTGAATGCTATTGTAGGGAAATAAAACTATAGGTTATTTCTTATTGTATGTCTGAGAGGCTGTACAAGAGAGTTAAAATTGAAGGGCAGGAAGAATTTAAAGGAATAGGATGTCTCTCTGCTCAGAATGATTCAAGCTTAAAGATAGGACACTGCTACATTTTCACTTCAAGCGTCACTTCGTTGATATTTCTGACATCTTAGGGGAGCAGAGTAAAAAAAATCCAGATATCTTTTCAATCCATTGGAAATATCTTCCTGCTGTTTTACCAGAGTGCTGCAAGATGTTTTATAAAAATAGGTGTATGTGCAAACAAATAAATATTAATCTTTATTAATGCCAAAGCAATATGGAAAACACAACTACTGTAAAGGTACAAATCCATTAAAGACAGTGAGTAGCAGGAGGCTGCTTTTGTGTTGAATGGAAGTTCACTCAACTTAAGGTTTCCTCCAAATACAGAACTAACCCAAGAGTCTGGATTTAACACAGACTGGACAAGTCATATTTTTACTTAATGAGGCTCAGCTCTAATGAAAAGGAGGAAAAGGCTCAGTGTGATAAGCTGTGCAATGCAGTAATTGGATCAAGCTGAAACACTGGTGGCCTTTAGGAGCAGCAGAATAGACCTGTAAGCAGGTTGGCATATACAAATTGTTTTCTGTATAGAATTGCCTCAAAACAGTTTTTAGTTTTCTTCAGAACAGGAGAGACAGAAAAACTGGTTAAGTAGCTTGTGAAAATCTTTCATATTTTACTTCTCAGCCTAGTAGGATGTGGGAGGATTTTTACCTAAAGACGGAATTTTCATGCCTAAAAATTTATCATGAAATTTTGGGAGCCATCTTCAGTGTTACTTAGTAGCTTAAGGAGGTTTGGAGGCTCTGAGTTTTGAAGTTAAATACCTGCATGAGGAGTCAGGTGACAGCTACATAGGTTTGATAAGTCCAGAGCAGATGGGGGATCAGTGCAATATTTGAAGCACAAATATCCTCTGTGGGTTTTTTCCAGCTCTTATCCAGAATTTGTGGAGAATATCTTTATGTGTAATAGAAGCCTATAATCCTTGTGGAAAGGAAATATATTAGTTTTAATGATGCTGATTGTGTTGGTTTGGCACAGCCTGGTTTTTTTGGTAGTGGAAGGGGGGCACAGGGGTAGCTTCTGTGAGAAGCTGCTAGAAGCTTCCACCATGTCTGACAGAGCCGATCTCTGATGGCTCTGAAGAGAAACATGCTTCTAGCCCAATTAGAGAGGTTGGTAACACCTCTGTGATGACATATTTAAGAAGAAAATCAAAACAGCACACATGCAGGTTTTTTTCAGGGGTGCTGAAGCGCCACTGCCGAGGGCCATCCCTGGTGCAGCATGTGGCAATGCACCGCCATGGCCGCCACCACCTCGGCATTGCCTTGCCTGCCTGGCTGCCCTAGCCAGCCACCCTGGGGGTGAAAAGGGCAAGGGCAGGGCTGGCAGCTTCTCCTTCCTTGTGCAATGCATGAGGAGAGACAGTGAAGAGCCCCAGCACGGCGGCGGCTGCCACTGCCCACACGATGGCAGCTGGGCTGCTTGGCCTGCAGCAGAAACATTCCCCAACAGGAAACCTGGACGGGATCGACCTCTCGGCCCTGCAGAGTCCTGCAGGAATCCTTGAATTGGTGGAACTCGTTGGCAATGGTGCCTACAAGCAGCAGTTTTTCTTCTAGTCAGAGAAGAGGATGAAGTGAGGGCATGTGGGGGAAAACAACACGGTGACACCAAGGTCAGTGGAAAAGAAAGAGATGGAAGAGCTGCTTCAAGTGTTGGAGCTGAGATTTTTCTGCAGGCCGTGGTGAGAACCGTGGTGAAACAAACTGTCCCTATGTCATGCATGAAATCCATGGGGTATGCAGAGATCCACTTGCAGCCCTTGGGAGAAGTGCTCATGCTGGAGAGGATATTAGAGAGAGCTGTGATCCAGTGGGAAACCCAAATGAGAGAAGGCCTCTGCTTCCAGAGATGGAGAGGGGTCTTTTTTCCAAACTAGAGCAGCCTATCCTTCAAGGAGTGCACCCTGTGGATGAGCGACCCACACCACAGCAGTTTTGGGAAGGCTGTTTGCCCAGGGAGGGACCCCATGGCACAGCAGATAAAAACTCCTTTTTTGCTGGCCCTGAGCCAACAGATCTCAAATGATGAACGGACCAAAATCCCCACACGCCCTTCCTGCACAGTGGGTGGGAAGCAGGGAGTAGATGGTGGGGGAAAAGGTGTTTTAAAGGCTTAATTTTACTTGTTATCCTCCTCTGACCCTGTTAATAATAAATTTACTTTATATCTTTAAATTTCAACCTGTTTTGCCCTCAGAGTGTTTTTTTCTCACAATCCTTATCTCACTCATGAGTCCTTTGTTAATATTTTTTTCCCTGTCCTCTGCCCAACTGTAGCAGGAGAGACTCTCGTAGGTGCCTGGTGTTTGGCGTGTCAAAGCACAATCCAGATGATTTTTTTTTCTCCCTTGATTGCACATTAATTGGATTTCAGGAGTAAACTTCATTGTGAAAACAGGATAGATTTGATTTACAAACAAATGTTTGGGATACAGGTGAGACAGTGCAACTCTTTCCTAGGTTAACTTCAGTTCAGACCAGATACAATTCAGTAATAATTTGCAAGGTAAGTCCTGTCCTGTCCTGTTCGTTTTATGTTGTAGATGAAAGAACTTTCCTTAAAGGTTTAAATTTGGCACCCTTTTTTTACTTGCAGTGTACTTCTAAAGCTGTGTCCTGCCTCTTGACCTTCCTTTTATAGCTCAGCATCCAAAAGGCAACAAACTGGCCAAGGAAGAGTAACTTTTAGCAACATTGGGAAATCAAAAAAGTGATCACATTTTAGATTGGCAATATTTTAGGGTTTTGGGTTTTTTTGGTCATCTATTAAGAAAGCAGATTTAGTAATAAAATCAGTGTTATGCTTGTTAGTATGCCTGTGATATTGTGGAAGGAATTTTGGGACTGGTCAAACTGCAGCTATGCAGAAAATACATCACAAGCACATTGCTGGGCACTGTAATACTTGCAGCTGAGAATAAGAAATAGTGAGAAAGACCTCACCAAATGTCTGTGGCAAAATCAATCAAGTCAGCTCTGTCAGAAGGCTCTGGATATACTGGGACTGGCTATTTCATCTGCTGCTTCTGACTGTTTATAGATTGCAAGGTTGCATCAGTTTTCTTGGCTTTCTATGCACTAAGTACTATAAACATATCACAGAAAAATTTCTTAAAGCACTGACAGTGACATTCTTTTTTTTTTCCTTCATTCATCAACTAAATATAATATTATCCACTGCATAAAATGACTGATATTTCTCAGGTTGTCACCAGCAAAATTCTTGAATCCCCAAATATCTTAATATAATTAAGTTATCTTCATACAATTTCTTCAGGGATCACAGTGGTACTGCTACTGAGTTTCTTTGGGAAACTCAATCTAGATATTCATGCGACAGATGTGTTAGCTCAGACACATTTCCTCCTTTTGGATTTTTCAACTATACCAACCAACTTCAAATAAGTCTGACAGTAAAAATACCTCAAAAATATCAAATTGCCACAGGCTCTGTGGCAATCTTCAATGCCATCACTCGGGGACAGCATGTTTTACAGTGTCCCTGCAACAGCAGGGCACATGGAAGGGGAAAAGGCTATGCAGCTGCTCCAGCTCTGGGACACACTCTGGCTGGAGCCCAAGCAATGCCACAGCATCCTGGGATAAGATGTGAACTCAGTGCATAGCTCCTGCCACTCCTGGAATGGCTTGGTCATGCATGAAAACCTATTTTGCAAGGAGACCTTAGTGACTTCCAGAAGAACAGACCATGTCCACATGGCTACCTCTTGATCCTGGTGTTGCCTCGGTGTTTGTCTGGATAAGAGTGGGACCCAGCAAGGAGTCCAGGCCCCTTGTTCTGCAATGTCTTCTCTGGTGATTCATGATGTCTTTGTAAAGGCCCGTGGTACTGAAGTCATACACAGAACTTAGTAGTGTTTTCAAATTCTTTTGGGAAAGAGCGAATGCATTATAATAAAGTCATCAACTGGAAATATCTAGAAAAAAGAGCTGATTCAGATTAGGTTTTTTATAAATGCCAAGATTTATCAGTGGTTTGGTTCAGTTGTGATTTTTTTTGTTTGTTTTAAACATGTGCAGTGATGCCATGCCTGATGAATGTATTTGAGCAAGAACAAGGCTCTGTTAGGGCTTATTTATTATTGAGAAATAGCCAGATTGGCCCAAAACAAGGTATCTCAATAGAAATGTTGCAGCACCAGCTGTTGTGTGTATCTACTTTGCCTAGATATGGCAAACTGTTCTTGTATATGGACTTCATGTTATACATATATGCAGAAGTGTTTGTGTATAAAGCAAGTATGGAGGCAAATCTCCACATCATACTGTAAATACCAAACAATGTATTTAAAAAAGGTTTTTCCAATTAAAACCCCCCAAGGATCTCTTTTATTATTATTTTTTTTAATCTTACAGCAGGTATCATCTCTTGATAGAACACCTGGGGTAGGGCTGCTGTAGCTTCCATTGTGATCCCCAACCCAGATATGCAAGACTCGGGATGGGAGGGATGGCTCTGCCCCCCTGACATGCTTCATGTTGCTCCTGCCTCTTGGCTTTTTCAGAAATGTGTGTTTCCTATGTAGGCAGGGCCGATGTGCCATCTGTTGGGGGGATCAGCATCCCCAAGCCACAGCCCTGCAATGCTCCTAGACAATGTAGGAAATGTATGACTGGAATGTAGCGGCTTGCATTTGCATTTCACACATTCAGCTTTGCTTCACACATTCCCCTCTCTCAGACACGATAAAGGCAGGGAACACTCTCTTTCTTGTCAGCATGGATGGATGGCACCCCTAGAAGAGTATGCATTTGAAGCAATATGTTCTGCATCACTGACGTAAGCCAAGATGCTGTTAAGGCCAGGCAGGTTTGTTTTCTTATTCAGTGCTAGTGAGAGGGGCACTCAGGGACTTAGTGTCCTTGAATTTAAAGAAGATTGAAGTGTTGCATTGTTCAGAATGAAGGGGAAGAGGATGGGAGCAGAATGATGCTGCAGCAGACGGTAAACACTTGATTGCAAGAGCTGAATAGGCTTGGCCTACATTTTGAATCTCATCATGGTCTCTTTTATTTCACTCATTTGTACCCCCATCTCTGCAGTCAGTCCTGGGTTTACTCCTGCTGTTTTTCAGATCTGCAATGCTGAGTGGACATCTTGGCAGAAGAGCAGTACATGTCCAAGGGTTGTTTATGAATGAGGGATGCGAGAGTAGCAATGTACACAAGATAATTTCTCCCTAAGTTTAGTCCTTTTAAGATTGAAAGCTGTCCTCATGAGATTCACCTAATAATCTTGAACCTTCATTTCATATCATGTGGCAGGGCTGTTATGGTCAGTGTGCAGAAATATTTCTGAATTTCTAAAAGAAAAATTTTATCTGTAGCAAGCCCTGTCCTTTCCCTTGCCCTACCCACCAAGCAAATCCATCACTCTCTTCATTTCCCATTGCACCTGGGGAAGGCATCAATGTAGTGAATGCTAAGTACTGAACTCATTTGCAACTTGCCAGAGCCACTTCTGTTATTGTTTATTTTCTGCTTACCTTGGAGTAGCTAACAAACAGGGAATGCATGGGGAGGGATGTGGGGGGTAACACTTGCAGAGGAAAGCCACAGTAGTTCCTGGCATAATTATTTTAAATATCCAGATTTCTTTCAAATTAGTCCGTGAAGACCGAGACATATGTAAAATTAAAGTTAAGATGGGAACAGAAAAATACTGGTGTTTTATATCTAGCTGATATTTGACAGGAATGACCAATTCTGATTCTATGCAAATCTGAGTTCCTTGCTGGAGATGAAGGAAAGAAATGGAGACAAATTTGATGCAATGCATTTGCATTAGAGAAAACAACTTTTTGATATATTCACAGGGCTTATTATAATTTTCTCTTGCAAAAAAGTCTCTAGAACTTCAAATTATAGCTGGATTTACAAATGCTTTGAGGACTTTTGAACCTTTGTCTCCTTGTCTCATGTCTCCATTGCATGGATGTTTAGAATGGTAGCAAACAATCATGACTTACTCATCCTTCCACTCTTTATATATAAACCACAACATTTTTGTCAATTTATTCAGTACCTTACAGTTGATTCCCTGTAAATTCAAGGTACCTGGTAGATACATCCTTGATTCTCATCATCCTTTAGAATGTCATCTTAAAAATATATAAACTAAGATATGTTACTGTTTGATGCATACAAATGCATGAAACAGTACAAAGAATGATGTCTCCACTTGTTGAAAACAACAGCATTTGACAAACTATTTCTAAATTTCAATCCACAAGTTCTGTAGGATGGGTTTACAGCTAAACTTCCAACACTAATTCCTACAAATATTTCCATGGTAATCACTGCCCCAATCACCCTTGCCATTTGTTTGCGTTATATGCAGAATTTTGGAAAAAATTAGAAGTAGCTCAGTATAGAGGTTAATAATTCAACTGCACTCTGATTTTAATTTCATATGTCATTCAGGGACCGACAGCACTGCAGTATTTGCATTTGACAAATCTGGAGAAACTCCAAGATACGACTGTGTCCCTGTCATTGCATTAAATAAACAGAGGCTTCAGGCAATGGATGGGTGGGATTTGGTCTGTGGATGTGATCCCTGGCTCTGCTTACACCATGGACATATCCTGCTTATGGCTGTTTGGAGAAATGTTCAAGTCTGCATCAAACAGATTGACAACGAGCAGGCCTGAAGGATGGGCCTGTGTGTGTGCACCTTCCTCCCTGTAACGTGCCCACCGAGATCAGAGACTGCAGGCTACTATGTGACATTTCCTTCTGTGCCCTTTAATGCCACCTGTAACTTTGATCAGGGAGGGGAGGGCTTGAGGAAGGCAGTATGAGACCCAAGTGGTGCATGAGTCTCTCACTAATCAAACAGCTAGAGAAACAAAGGAGAGCTGACGGGTTATAATTGGGATTGCTACCCTTGGCACTTTTCCTGGACAAAACATCCAAATGTGGGAAAAGGAGGTGTCCTAGTTTAGGACAAATTTGAGAGGAAACCTCCAAATGGGGTCTCTCCAGGAAAAAAAGAAACAGATTCAAGCTGCCCCTCTCCCAACTGGTTCGGGAAAAAAAATTTCCTTGAAGGAAAGTGGAAAAAGCTGTTTATTTAACAAGCAAAATATCCACCAGCATAAAAATGGAATAATATTAAACAATGAAACCTCTCGCTGTTTAAAGAGATGGCAAATTCAGGAAAGTCCTTGCTGTGAGGTGCAGCTGGGCTCGCTCAGTCCCTTCTCAGTCTCTCAGGCACTGGAGAGTGCCGAGGCCCAGGCCCTGGTGGGGCACAGGCGTGAGCTCCTGGGGTGTGCTGGGTTTCCAGTCCAGAGCAGGTTTGAACAGATCCAAAGAAAAAGGAAAAAAACCACAGTCCAGGGAACTTCCCTGCCCCAGCTAGCTAAAAACTAACTAAAAGCAAAGGAGAGCTCTGTCCCGTTGTCTGTCCGTGCTGCAGACAAGAGAGAGCTGTGGGGGGAGTGAAGGCTGTTTCTGAAAACAAACTGCGGCTTCTTCTTTCTGCTCTTCGCTCTCAGAACCAGTCTTAAAGGTGCAGAACTTAATATGTGACAGAAACAGAACACATGATTGGGGATACAGGCATCATAAAGTCACCCCAGGACAGAGGGTAGGAGGTTGTCCTGAATAGACATCTAGTGAGGTGGCACTAGTGTGTGGCACTGTGTGAGTGACCACTGCCCCAGCACTGGGCATTAGCCCCATGGCACAGATAGATTATGTGTATCCTTGCACTGGTGCTGCAGTGGGAAACACCTGGCATTAGATCTGGCGGTGATCCCCACTGCAGAGAGCATGCAAGAGCTGCGCAGTGCTCAGGGACCAGCAGCAGAGCAGGCTGGGGTAGGGAGAGACAGGGTTGAAGCACTTCTTCATAAGCAACGTTAGAAATACCAAATCTACTTAAGGGCACACCTTGTGCCAAAGAAACAGGACCTTTCCCTCCTCCCCTTGCTCTGCAAGGCAGCCTTCCAAAGGCCTCAACTTTGTTTCACTCTATGTGTTCATTACTACTTTTTAATGACTGAATTCTCACTCGGCTATAAAATAATTTAGGAAAAACTGCATTAATAAGCAGACTTGCTAAGTTCATAATTAAGGTATTTTCAAATATTATGGATGGAAATTAACTTACTGCGCTGTCTGTGGAAAGAGTGCAGAAGGCAGCAGGTTGTGTTGTGGAGTATTGATGAAATACTTGCTGGTATTGGCCAAGGACCTGGACAAACCCATGGCAATTGAGCACTGAGAGAGTTGGGATTGGTGGAGCAGCGGCCAGAGCTGATGTCACTCACACAGTGCTGGCCATGACATCCCCTGAACTGATGGCTTTATCTTTTTCCTGTTTAATCATGTTTCCCCTTAATTGTGTGTCTTTTTAGAGGAAAAAAGGTATCTTTTTAAAAGGGAAACTGATGGCAGGTGTGCTAGAATGTCCCTCGGCATCAATACCAAATGTCTTGTTCCTCTGCAGCCTAAACTTTGGGCAGCTCACTTTCTCTTTCCCCTCTGTCAGGAAAACTGGGAGTGGGGCCGGTCAGAACACAGGTCTAGAAAATATTTTGGCAAGAAAAAAGGTGTTTTGATGAAACTAAATTGTTTAATAGGAATGGCAGGCTTTTCATACATTTATTTTGGATAAACCCATGAAAAACCTAACTTAATGTTTTGTTTGGGTTATTTTTGTTTCAGAAAAGGAAATGAAAACTTCACTTCTCAATGCTTATTTAAAAGGACTTCTCAGTTCAATATTGACTACTGTCATTTTAGGAATGGGAAATAATTTAAATATTCACAAAGAAAACCATATTTTAAAAAAAATAGATATTAGCAAATTGTATTGGTTTTGCACAGCCTGGTTTCTGGTAGCAGGGGAGCCACAGAGGTGGCTCCCATGGGAAGCTGCTGGAAGCTTCCACCATGTCCAGCAGAGCCAATCCCTGATGGCTCTGAAGATGGACATGCTGCTGGCCAAAATGCTGCTGGCCAAAACTGGGCCAATGCAAGAGGCTGGTAAAAGCCATCACCTCTGTGATGACTTATTTTAAAGAAAATCAAAATAAAGTCAGGGATTTTGCATCTAGTCAGAAAAGTGGAGAAGGTGAGAAGATGTGAGGGAAAAAACATGGAGACACCAAGGTCAGTGAAGTAGGAGGGAGAGGAGATGCTCCAGGTGCCAGAGCTGAGATTCCTCTCCAGGCCATGGTGATGACCATGGTGAAGCAGCTGTGCCCCTGCAGCCCATGGGGATTTACAGGGATACAGAGATCCACTCACAGCCTGTAGGGATCCATGGAGGATGCAGAGATCCACTCACACCCTGTGGGGATCCATGGAGGATGCAGAGATCCACTCACAGCCCATGAGGATGCATGGAGGATGCAGAGATCCACTCACAGCCCATGGGGATCCATGGGAATGCAGAGATCCACTCACAGCCTGTGGGGATCTACAGGAATGCAAAGATCCACTCATAGCCCATGGGGATCCATGGAGGATGCAGAGATCCACTCATAGCCCATGGGGATCCATGGGAATGCAGAGATCCACTCACAGCCCATGGGGATCCATGGGGAATGCAGAGATCCACTCACAGCCCATGGGGATCCATGGGGAATGCAGAGATCCACTCACAGCCTGTGGGGATCCATGGGAAAGCAGAGATCCACTCACACCCTGTGGGGATCCACAGGGGATGCAGAGATCCACCCACAGCCCGTGCAGGAGGTGCCCATGCTGGAGTGGGTGGATGCCTGGAGCAGGCTGTGATCCCGTGGAGACCTGGTGGAGAGAGGGGGCCTTTGCTTCCAGGCTGGAGCAGCGCGTCCTTGGAGGGCTGCACCCCGTGGGAACAGAGCCACATCGCAGCAATTTTGGGAGGGCTGTCTGCCCGTGGGAAGGACTCACACTGCAGCAGGTGCCACGTGGCTGCTGCTTGTGAGACTGGACCCACGCTGGAGAAGAGAAGTTCATAGAGAACTGTCTCCTGTGGGAGGGACCCCCACGGTCTCACGGGAAGAAATCCTCTCCCAGAGCAGTGAAAAAAGACCTCAGTGACGATGTGACCAAACCCCCACTCCCTGTCCCTCTGTGCTGTCTGTGGGAAGGAGGCAGGGAGGGGCTAGGGGGAAACTGTTTTAAGGGCTTGTTTTACTTCTCATTATCCTCCTCTGATTCTGTTAGTAGTAACATTCACTTTGCAACCTTAAGTTGAACCCATTTTGCCCTTGAAATGTTTTCTCCTGGTCCTTATCTCACTCATGAGCCCTTTGTTAGGTTTTTATTCCCTCTCTAGGGAATAAAAAGCAGGGGAGGGTGAGTGAGCAACTCTCATGGGTGGCTGGCATTGGGTCAGTGTCAAACCACAACAAACTTCCATCAGCAAACATGTCCTACATGTGACAGGCTGGCAGTGGGACAGGGTGTTTGAACTGAGATTGAGCCACACTGAACACAAGCATTTGAAATCTTGGGAGAGAAAGGAAAAGGCAGAGCAGCAGTCCTGCTCCTGCAATGGGTGAAAAGGTGGAGCTTCCCCTACAGCTGCTCTGCTTGGGAGAGGCTGAAGAGTCACAGCACTGACGCCATCTACCCACTTGGAGCTGTGCTGGACACGGCTCCAGCAGCATCTGCAGTGCCTGTAACTGGATGTGTGTGTGCATGTGGTCCATGGATTCACCAGCAGGGAGTCAGAAACCTCACTGGAGGGGCTGGTGGCAGCAGAGTGGGACAGTCCCCTCACATCCCTGCTGCATCAGTCCATGGAAGCAGCGTGGGAAAGGCATTAGGGAGGTGTGTTTTAGGTGTATTTTTAAGCTGTCAGTGGAGAAAAGTCTTTCCTATGAGGCTATGCTGAACCTAGCAGGGCTAACCTTAATCACAAAAGGCATCCACACTGGAAGTGAAGATGTTGGCAACCTGTCAGTGAGATGTGATGTCAGGATGTGAAAGTTAGGAATGGAGATGTGCTAGGTGACTACAGGCACTCATCTGGTTGTGTTTCTGTCAGGCTTGTGGGGAGTGCAAGAGTTAACAGATATAATTGTTTTGTGGCCAGTACATGTGGTAAATAAGATTACTTACAACGAGATTAGCCTTGGACAGACTAAACCACTGATGAGTTCATCTTGGTCTGAGGCAATCCTGAAGCAATTGTAGCACCAGACAGGATGTAAGTGCTGCTGGCTGCCCCAGCGTGCCAGGGCCATGCCAGGAGGCGGTGGCTTCTCCTTTTTGGGTGGAAAGACAGCTGCTGCAAGGAACAGGTTCTGTGAGTAATGCACCTCGCTGTAGGAGTGTGATGCATATGGATGTAATGAGCTTCAAAGGATCATCTCGGGTGAAAACTGAGTATGGTCAGAGCTGGAAAGATTTGTGAGGAGCCATGTGCTGTGCCAGCCATGGGAGGTTTGCCAGCAATGCTCCCAGCACTGGGCAGTGGGGCACATGAGGGGACAGAGGTAGGAGCTTTGGGTTTTGGCTGGGAGCAGCAGGAGGTGGGGCAGGACGTGTGGAGCCCTTCCTGTGATCCGAGGGGGTCAGGCACTGACCAGCACACTGGGATGGATGGTGGGCACCTGCTGTGGCCTGCAGACCCCAGGGGGCTGGAGGCACAGGAATGGATGTTATCAGGGGCAGGGCAGGGAATTAATGCAGCCTTAAATAAATGTAGCTGGAACAAGACACCTGACAGCATGTGTTTGTGCTGTCCTTGATCAAACAGATTTTTGTCTGGGATGGATTAAATTAGTTATGAGTTTTAGTAAAAATATACATGGAATAGAAAAAAGCAACATGGTAGCAAAGGCATTGGCTTCAGAGGAACAGTCCTGCATTTCCACATTATTTTCTCAGCATGTTGCATACAGCTTCTCTAGGGGGGCCTCCCATAAGAAACAGCACCAAAAGGTTATAAACCAAAACAGAGATTTAGGAGAGCAGGCCCAGACCTCCTTAGGGCAGACTTGGGGTGTTTCCACTGAAGGCACAGTAGCACTGGGGAGAGCTGGGTAAGAGCTGGACGTGCACTGTGCAGACCTGGCCTCAGACAGGCTTGTATTTGCTGATGTATTCTAAGTCACCAATTCTGACATCCCACACACTTCATCCATGCATTAGATATCTCTGGTCTCATGGTGGTGTAAATTAAATTAAAATCTGTCCATGTAGTGCTGTTGCAATGCAAAGCTGATGTTGTGGTGGTTTCACACCAGCTCAGTGTTATCCATCCAGTCTGTCCCACTGGGAATAGCTCAGATGTCTCCCTTAGTCCAAGGTCTCTGCTACAGTAATACACAAGGCAACAGCAAATGGCAAATGATCATCATTTTAGCAGACATAATTTACATTCCTACCCCTTGGACCCTATATTTCCTTGGCCAGATCTCACTGTTATCCATCAACATTTGATATTCAAAATCTAAATAAAAATTTGCTATTTTTTTCCAATCAAATATGAAATGGTTATTCTACTTTCAGTAATTAGTCTTTTCAACACATTTAAATGATATTTTAACAGAAGAAAATATGACCTAGAAGTCTTTGAAGGCAACCTACTCTTTTCTTTTCCTGTTGCTTTTCACTAAACACAATGTCTGTAGTGCCAGACTAAAATTATGCTGCTTAAACTTGATAAAGTACTGCATCAACAACAAAAAAGGAAACTATGACAGAGAAATGAACAGAAAGCAAAAAAAATTTATGGCACACCAGGCAGGCTTTTCTTTTCTGTCTCACATTATGCAGTGTACAAAAGCATCCTATTTGAAAAACTGACTCAGAGCAAACAGCTAGTGAGAGATCAGGTGTGGAGGCAGATTCAAAACTGCTCACAGACCAGATTAAGTGAGCTTATTGACAGCCCTCCCCCCAGCACTTCAGAGATTTAAGCAAGTTGTGTCCTCCAGGGCACTGGAGGCCTGGCCAGGGCCCTCCCCCGGAGCCCCAGCCTCACCTGGGGCATGGGGACCCCTCAGCTGAACCTGCCTTGGCCCAGGGCTGGGTGGGCATTGTTTGCTTTGAGGGCTGCCAGAAACAGAGATGAACTAGATGGAACAGTTCAGCATATTAAATTGTCTCTGTGCAAATTGAGAGTGAGCATATGAAGAGGGAGATTGGTATTTGCTGTATTTCTCTTTCTCAGAAACACTATCAGTGATCTCCCACTTCAGCACTTCACTTGGTTAGTCCCCATTCTCCAAATGCCACTATGTCACAGAGGGAGCATCAGCCCAGAAATAATTAGTATGGCAATTTGGCACTCACTCTTCAAATTACATCTAGCAGTTGCATGTAAAATTGACTGTAAAAATCATTTGGCTCTTACCAAGATTTAGTTTAATAATGGAGCTTGTTTTGTTATCACCACCATTATGTCTGGTGGTTAAGAATTGTTTTCCCCTCTCTCTGATGGAAAAATCTTCTAGAAAAAGCAAGAGAAACTAAGCCTTTCCTGCTGCAATCTGCTTTGCTGGAGTGAGGACTCCTGACCTAATCTCTCTCCAAAATATAAATGTTCACTGATTGTGGCTGTCTGGAGAGACCCACCCAAATGCTGGATTTCATACACATTATAGACAATTGCACCTCTTCCTCTCATGACTAATTAACTATGAATTGGTACAGAGACAATAGTAAGACCTGAACTTAAAATGGGTTATGATTCTTCCTGATACAGAGGAGGAAAGGTAGCAGGAAAGGCTGAAAGACAACATTCCAAACCTAGAGAGGAACCAGTTTTTCATTGCAAAAGATCCAATGCCTTAAACTTGAATTTTACTCACCTCCATCCTTAATGGATATTTTCATGATGCTTATGAGAGAAATGCAGAGTATGTTTTTCTTTCTTCCAAAAAACTCCCCTATCTTGAACCTGAGAAAACTTCTTAAGCAAAGGGGAAGTTTTGCCCCAGCAGGTGCAGTCCCCAGAAAATGTCCCAGTCCAGCATGTCAGCATCATCCCAGCAGCAGTATTTTGTCCAGCCTTCAGCAGATTACTAAGTGACTTTCCCATGACAGCAGGAGGTTCTGCAGCAGACCTTGCAGGTGGGATTTTAAGAACAGGAATAATAGATAATGATGGGGCTATGCCAAAGGAAAATACAACATCCCAATAATGTGGACATTACAGGATTTCTGAAGCTGCTTTCAAAATGGGTCCAAAGAATATATCCAGCAGTGCAGGGCCTCTGGAAAAAGGAAACAGGCAGCCAGTGTACTAGATGGAGAACAGTAAACAAAAAGGAATGGAGTGAGTGGTTTGTGTGTGCATGTGTGTTTGTGCTCATGCCTCTTGGGCTTTGCACACCACCAGGAGCTTTTAGAGGACAGCAGGTACTGCCCATCAGCTGATTCTCTGCAGCTGGACACACATCACTAGTGAATGCCAGGCAGTGCAGGCTGGTTTGGGCACCTTTCCTTGACTCAGTCATAGGCTTTGTCTGTTACTATGCCCTTGGTGACACAGATGATATGTGGTTTTGAACATGTGGAATAATGAAAAGCTTTAAATGCCCACTGTGAATGTCTTTACATGGCAGGTTCTTTGGCTATGTACTCTGTGGCTACTCCTTAGATTTCATATGTTGCATTTTTCCTATGGATTAAAAGTAATTGAGCCTGATATGACAGCTGGATGGCCAAGGAGCTGGGTGGGAGGGACAGAGGAAGGTGTGATTTTCACTGTCCATTTATTCCTTGGTGTTAGTGCTTGCTTGAACTGCAGTGCAATTAACCAAACACCTGATGCTTATGCATTAGGGCACCTGATGGTGTTTGTAATTGCACTAAGTTATGAGCACTCATGGAATGGGGTGTTGTTCTAATTGTCATACTTTTCTTCTGGCAGCCTTTAGGTCCCATTGGATTAGTAGCTCCTATAATGATTATGACTGTCAAATTAAGCCATCTGTAAACACTAAAACTTCCAAGCCCTTACCAAATTCACAGCACTCATGTCTAGGAAATAAGTTCTGCATCTTTTCAGCTGGCTGTCAGAAAAATTCTTAAATGGCTTGCATGTGCCTTGGTCCCTTTCTCCCAGAGCATCCTCTCGCTGTGCTGTCCCAGCCAGCCTCTCCACCCTGCTGCTGTGGGGAAGGTAGTAGGCATGGGGCTCCTGCCCTGCTGGGGTGTGCTCTGCCTGCAGGGTGGCACCCTGAGTCCCAGTGCCTAATTTATGGCTCTAAGCAAGTCACAATGAGTTACAGCCTTCCCAGCAGTGAGGCAGCCTCCTTGGGACACACGTAATCTACAATTAGAACCCAAGGGAGTGACTTGTGCCTTAAAGCAGGCTGAATTCCACAACAGAAACCAAACAGGAATGAAAGGCTGGGCTCACAGGGTGCTGTTGATCCTTAAGCCTCACAGCAACCATGGAAGATGCTACAGAGGATGCTCAGGGTGGTGTCACCAAACAAATCTCCTTGTAGCTGTCTGGAGGCAGCCCTGGTCTGTGCCTTGGTGCCCTGCAGCAGTGATCAAGCTTCCCTGCTCATCTCCAGCCCAAATACCAGCCCAGCTTCATCTAGACAGGGTGACATGTTGGTAAGCATGATATGTAACTAATGCAAACCAAAGGTGCAATGTAATTACACCCGGTGTGTTGCTCACACTGCACCAGCAATGTTAAATGCCTCCAGGCTGCAATTCAAGTGCATGGCCAGGCCTGGACAGAACTACTGAGGAGAGGAGGGCTCATGGGTGGGCTATTGGAGTTTCCTTGTTTTCTGCCAGGTTTAAAGGCTCATGTCATGGGCTTCTCTGTGCAAAAGATGGGTCAGAGAAATCTGAGATATGTGTCTTGAGAACTTTAAGTGGTGAGACTTGTTTGCTGTTGTCACCATGGCATGGCTCAGAGCAGCTCAGAGCCTGCTGTGAGACAGGGCTGGGGGCTTGGCTTGAAAGATGCAGAGCTTGGGCCAGTGGCGGTGGCTGCTTGCCGAGGATTAGCAGAACAGAGGGAGTCATTGGGATATCCTGCCCTGAGACAGCTCAGGGCTTTGAAAATGTCTTAGGTGACCTTAATTTTGATTTGGTGTGTACAGTAATGAGCAATTGGTGTGATGAATGAGTAAAGCTGACAGAAGGCACTGGCATCTGAAAAGAAATAATGTGCAAGGTCAGGAAAGGTGTGCAGGGTGAAGCGATGTTTCAGAGGCAGTGAGCATGCCAGGCTGACTCATAAGCTGGACTGTGCAATAATCACAGGTGATTATTGCACACCAGCCAAGAGAAGGATTTGCATACACACCATGCTGGACCACAGGGCCCATGTGGCTCTGGCACACGCTGCTCACAGCTCAGAGCAGACAGGCAGAGCAATGAGGAGCCATTTCCAAACAGGGCCAATATTCTGTTTGCTTCCCCATCCAGCTTCCAGACATGACATTGAGCCATAATGTGCAAAAGTGAGGAGACTGCCTAGGAGAAAGCAACTGTCTTCAGGGCAGTGAAGGGCAGATGAGGGCCTGTATTCAGCCCCTCAAAACATGTCTGCACTACAGGAATGTGCTTCTGAATCTATAGTGAGGAATTATCTTTTAAGCCAATATATTTTTTTACTGAAATAAAAACAATGGAAATCCTGAAAAATGATGAAGCCCTGTCAGACAGGACCTCTCAGGCAACACAGGCTGTAGCTTACCAGCCAAGGGGCAAGGTAACACACCTGCATGGGGGCGTCTCCTGTAACAGAAAAATCCCAAGGGATTCTCATTGTCCCAGGGGCAGGCTTTGAGGCTGTGTCCTTGCAATAGGAAAATAACTGTAGTACCTCCACTCTGGTGCAATTAGGGCCCTTGTGTGATTTGGGTCTAATGCCCCCTTGATATCCCTTGACCGTGCCCAGACATGTGGCTGGGTTGGTGCTGATGGCAGTGAGGGTAGTTGTCGGTGTGTACAGACACAGCACAGACAAATTATATCCCAAGGCAGCTCTCTGAATGTAGAGAAGAGCACAGATTTTCTGTGTGAACAGACTCCTTGAAAGCAGAGCAGATGGACAAGTCTTGTGGTGAAGGGCAGGTAAATGTTCTCATGACCTGGGTAGGGGCTGCTGGAACCTCCTGCCTGCTGTTCCTTGTACCCCCAGAGTGCAGCTGCCAAAACCAGTTACAGACAGCTCTAGCTGCGGATCTTAGGGGTGCATCCATCAGTACCTCTAACACCATTTCTCTCCCCAGCTAGGCTTTAAGACCTGTCTGCTGCAGACATATTCCTTTGGAGATAGTTTTGGAGGTAACCAGCCTTTCTCAGTGTCTCATGTGACATGATTAAAAAGAGAAACTTAACTGTAAGCAATAATTAGCATCTGTCTAGACTTACATATGAAAGCAGATGTATATACACACCCACAATGTATTGCCAACAAGCACCTATACAGCACTGTTTGTATGCCTAAGATTTCTTGCAGCAAAATACCACTTCAGATTAATTAATACCAAATTGTACTCTTTTGACTATAATATACATATTTCCAATCTATTTTTAGCTTTATCCGGCTAATTCAGCCACACTTGGGTAGCAGAAATTCTTCTCTCTTCTCTTCTCTTCTCTTCTCTTCTCTTCTCTTCTCTTCTCTTCTCTTCTCTTCTCTTCTCTTCTCTTCTCTTCCTGATTTTATTCTGGTACCCAGAGCCTCGCTGGCGGTAGCTCTGCCTCCCATTCCATGTTTACTGTTGGAAAGTTGGAATGCACTGTGATTGGTACCACAGCCCCCGACTGCGTGCTGCTATACAAGTGGGACAAAAGGAAACGCTGCCTAGTCCCGGAAGCTGTGGGGAGATGATCATCGCTAAATGATTCACTTTTAAGACCTCAAATCCGTACTACGAGTAACTGGGATGAAGCCAAGCATCCAAGAAAAACAAATCTCTCTCTCCCTCCGGGTCCCGTGGCCAGCCCGGGGATCATCGTCGAGGGGCAGCCGCGGGCCGCCCTGGGGCGAGGCGTTCGGGAGCGATGTGCAGCAGAATGCGTCCAACATTTGGGCTGCAGCGCACCGCCCCAGCCCGGGCCGTCAGGAGCAGGGGTCAGGACTGGAGGAGCTTCTGCTGGCGGTGCGAGCGGGACGCGATGGGAGCGTCGTGTCTGGCTTCGGCTTCTGACTGAAATGCGAACCCTCGGTGAGCCGGGGCAGCGCCGCCCGTCCCGCTGCGGGATGGTCCTTCCCCTTCCCCTTCCCCTTCCCCTTCCCCTTCTCTCCCAGCTCCAGGTCCCAGGGAACGCGCAGCTCCCGGCGCTGTTTCTGTCCCCCGTGTCCCGCAGACATCAGACCGCCCTCGGGCGCTCGCTCGGTGTCGGCTTGGGAGTCCCCGCTGCACTAGGGGTAAAACACCACCCGGTCCGGCACAGACACAGCTCTCTGGTCGAGCGCAAAACAAGCTCAGAACAGTCCTTGGGAGAGAGGGAAGGAAGTTTTAACCTTTATTTTATAGCCCGTGTAGGGAGGTGAGAGCGGCGGCCGGCGGGGCTGAGCTGCGCCTCTGGAGCCCGCTGGAGCTTCCTCAGACACAAAAGGCTTCCCAGAGGGGCAGGGGCACAGGTGTGCACAGCGCCAAGGGAATAGGGAGAGGAAGGCCGAGGCCAGGCTCCTGGCTGGTTCGAAACACACAGAATTTTGAAATACATTTTCGTTTATGGTTGGACAAGAGGAATTTCAGTGACTTGCAGCTAAGGGTTCCCCCCATATCACTCCATCCTATTTGTTCAATGTATAAAGTACCCAACTGCCATTTTTAATGCACACCAAGTTCTAGCAAAGGATAGAAATTTTTTTTTGGGGAAAAAAGTAACGTACATTAATTCTTGTACCACTATTAACCTCTGTGTGGGGGAAAAAGTGTTGGATACAAGGTTTTTGAAGCCACAAGCACGCTGTTAACCATTACATGATACAATATTCTGGCTAAACTTACACCAGATGACAAGTTGCACGAAACCAAATGAGGCAAAGACTAAATATCACCATAACATGTAGGAGTCCAAAGTGTCAGCCTACAGCATCACAATATGTAAAATGAACTTAGTCCTGTATTCTAGACAGCTTTCCATATACAAAAAGAAACAAAGGCATGAGGTGAATTTGGCACCTGCACAAGCTGCAATGTGCACAGAGCCTCTGTGCTTATGCTTTTTCTGTCCTGGGTAGGTCTTGCACCTTGCCAGCTACATAACTCTCTCCTTCTGGGTCTTTGGGCATTTCTTAGACAATGAATTGCCTAGGAGGCAGCACTTAAAATTTAATTCAGGTAGGGAAGGCAATGCACATGAATGATACAGACTCTACTAGCCCTTGTAGACTATATGATTTATACATTCACTCAAACAGCAGTGAATGAACAATATTATAGCAGGCAATATGCTATTGTACTGTTACTTCTATGCCTTGTCTTTTTAATGAAGAAGGGGTTTATACCTTCAAAGTTAATTAACTAATTTCTCAGAATCATTTACACATCTGCTCTGTTTCCAGTAAAACTTAGTTTCTTAATTTCTGAGTTACATTAAAAAAAAACCACCAAAACAAAATGGAACCTTTCTTTGTATCAGACATGTTACTTCATTTGTAATGAGTTCAGATGTGGAATTGCTAGTAATGATAGATTCCATGGGCTGAGAATTTGGTGTGATTTTCCACTGGTAGCTACTGGAAGGACAGTAGGATAAACAACATCCACAAGCCTCTGTTGAATGCAGTGCCCCATCACTGTTGCAAAGCAGGCTCAGTTTAGGGTGTCTCTGGTGTGTGCCAGAGGCCTTCCTGTCGCTGTCAGGCAGCAAGTTGGAGCTGAGGGGGTCTCCAGTTCCTGGCCACACCTCTGCCACCACAGCCCCCAAGGATATCTGGCACAGCATGTTACAAAGCGGTTTTCCAGCTGACTGTGGAGCCTGTTTTGGTTACTGCTGGCCAAACCTGGCTGCCAAGGGGAGCACTGGGTGTTGTGGGGTCTCAGCCAAGCCCCACTTCATCCCAAGTCTCTGCAGAGTTGTGGAGTAAGCGTGAGAACAGCACTGGGAATGGCAGCACTTCAGAAGAGCAATGCGGGCAGGGCCGTCACTGCCCCTGCTGTGCCACACACGGGCAGCAACCCTGCTTCCTTCTCCTGACGGGCAGACATATTATTTTAACTAAACCATTATTTCAATAACCCTTGCAGCGTGTGGGCATGGCTTGGGAAGCATTAAACCCAAGGTAAACAAGGAGTGAACCACTCCATCTGCGTTTAACAGCAACATGACTGTCTGGGCAGCACACAGAGCTGAGTACTGTTAGTGTTTACTGTAGAACACCTCATGCCAAATTTAGCCTACAAGCTGATCACAGGCACAAGGTTTCATTATTTCAAGTGATTTATTCTTTTCTTATGCGAGGAACACCTCTTCTCTGCACCAAATGCTGCTTGTGAAGTCTGCTTTTCCACTTAAGGGATGCTAAGCAGAAGCTAACCAATGAAATGAAGGAAAATTTAATTACAAAAACCCTAACGTTCTTCAAAACCAACAGCTCACTGTCTCTTCAACAAGGAAAAATACAAATAAAAACCCTTTGGCAATGCTGAAGAAATATCTGGGGTTGAGGTGAAAGGGGCACAGCTTGACAAGTATGCTGAAAGCTGAATGTGGATTACCCGTGAGTGCAAAAATGAATAAATGTGTTTTATTCCATTATATTAATGAAATGGTTAATTCAGTTGCTATAGCAACAAGGAACAGCCATGCTAAAAAGCTAAAGGGCCATACATAATTCCAGATACAAGGTCTCTCTAATTCTAAAGCTGATTTTCTTAGCCACAATAGAAGTGATGTGTGTTTTCAATATCATCAGCTTTTGCATCAAATACTCAAACTAATCCAATAAACAGGCTAGTAGCATAAAATAGCATATATGTTGGCACCTCATAAAACTTATGGAAGGGGTTTTCCTATGCACAGTTATAAGGAAGGATCCGCAGAGTGCAGTGTGGGACACTTTAATGAGACTGCTCAGTGTGTGATGGTGAAGCAGCAAATGTGTCACAATGGGCAGCTCCTCCAGACAGGGAGCAGGTGCCTGCAGGGGCAACACTGCAGCATAGCCCAGACACCACCCTGATAGCTATTTCACCCTATGGAAAATAGACTTTATGTTCTTTTCACCTGCGTGAAATCATGTGATTTTGATTAAAAATAATAATTCCATAAGGTTTCAATGAGGAATCCTGCAGTGTTAGCTTTTGTTTAACATGAAAGCCTTGGACAGGATGACCTATGGTCTTGCCAACAGCCAGAGAACAGACTGTAACTACTGAAGCCTCTGCAAAAGAAAGAGCAGTGCCCACTTTTCCCCTCAGAGCAGCCTGGGGCAGCCCCTGCACAACCAGGGCTCCCTGGAAAGGAGCTGCTGGGGAGGGTCATGGCACTGCCCAACCCCAGTGTGTTCACCATGCTGGAGCCCTTCACCAAGCCCAGGACCACTTCCATTCCTTTGGCTCCCTTTTGTTACAGTGAGATTTACCAAACACCACCTTGCTCGCTCTGCCTGTGACAAATAAAAGTCAATGTAGCACACTCACAGGAGAAACAGAATCCACTGGCTCCCCTTGTTGAACTCAGACTTACAAAATTCAGCCTTGTACACCTGCACAACCAACATGGGTGATTTTATCTACAGGCTATCAGGTTTGCAGGAGATTGGCACTTATGTTCCCGAGAAACATAATTTCTCAACAATTGAATATAAAGCCTTCTCTGCTGAGGCCTAAAATTGTCTGCAACAGGCAGAAGTAAAAGCTGTGATGATAAGTAGTCTCTAGACTAAACAGGTGAGAACAATGTCCTTTGGGATGATAATTAGCTCCAGTCAGTGACATATGATTCTAATCAGCAATTTTGAGTGTGAGCTGGCGGCTAGAGGCATTTGACACTTCTTGCCTCTTGCTGAAATGCAGTAAAAGAGAGCTCACCACTGGAGGCAGAAACACTGAGGGACAATGTTAACTGTATCACTCGGCTGAAGTAAAAAAGACAAAGGCAGATCAATGTTTGCCACTGTCTTAGTCAACTTGTATGAAAATCATTTATTACGACTCTCCTGAAGCTTACATAGTACCTCAAAACCAGATGAGAAGCACCTTTAAACTGTGCTGCCCTTAAGGGTCCTGGTTGCCAGTATTTGTGGAAAGGCCCATGCAGTGCAGATGAGTTCTGTGTAACCTCCACCTCTAGAAGGTGATGCAGCAGGGCCCTGCAGAGACAGCCCAGCCATGAGGAGCAAAGGCAGCTCCCTGCAGAGCATGAGGAATCTTCCTGCACCTACTGCACTGCAGTGCTGAGGGCACGTGGGCTGGGTGGTATTTCTACTGCACCACAAGAAACCCCAGTAGTTCAGAGGTTTGCTGGCATTTGCCAAGGGATGGATAAACTGAAGGGCTACAGTGTTCAGCTGCTGAGCCACAGCAGAAAGGACTTTGTTCTGCTCAGGGCTGAGTCCAATTCCTGTACAGTGCCCCAGCATCCATGGGAAAGCTTAATAACTTGCAGTTCTTTTACAGAAAAGGAACAACTGCATTTCCTTGTGGGAACTTTAGTGTGCTTAAGCTGGAAAGGGGAGAGTGCAGTGTGCATACTTTTAGGATTTGGATGGTTTGGGGCTTTCTTGTGCAGAGGTGGCAGGTGCTCGCTTGCCAAGTTGACCGCCAGCCTCACTGCTTGAGAAGATCTGCTCCCACATCACAGAAATCATGATGGGCAGATTCAGACCTCCGAGAAAGAAGGGATTAAAGCAGGATCACTACTTGTGGGCAAGGCCAGAGTGGATGTTTGCACAGGATCCAGCAGACTAACCTGAAGAAGAGTTATTAAAAATTGATCTCCCGGAGTAACAACTGGAAAGATTAGTTTCTCAGAAAAGAAAGGAAATGGCAACAGCAAAAAAACAAAGCAACCCAGATGGCCCATAAGCAGACTAATTATATGAAAGACCCAGAAGCAACTCTGAAGTTACCAATCCAGCTGCCGAGAGCGTCTGCCAGGTTGCCAGATGTTGCCAATGAAAACCTATCTTCCACAGTTCATCAAAGAAGTGGAGCTGTCTGGTGAAGTGAAACCTCTGCCAATAAAATAAATATTTTATCTAAAAAATATTTTCTACTAGGAATTGTTGAAAAATATAAAATTTTAACATGTCCAACCCAATGTTACAGTAGATAAATAATGAAACATAGATACAGATTGCATTGGCAAGATCTTACTGATAGGAAATATCTACACTTAGCATTTTATTTCTAAGGCTATAGTCTTGGACTGTGTTAAACAAAGTAGTTTTATGTGGCATGAGGTTGATGGCACTCAGCTGGGGCTTGGATCATTTGCTTTGCATCTAGCAGTTGCTTTTGCCACCTTAAGATAAAAAGCTTGAAGACAACAAAGCTGGAGGAGCCAAAGGTGACAGTAGTAGGCACTGGAAGGTGGGGAGGCTGCAGAAATGACACTGAGCTGCTCTGTGGCTGCCAAGTCACCTCTCCCAGAGCTCTTGTGTCCTCCAGGACACAACAAAGAGGAGCAGCACTTCTAGGTGGGTAACTTACATTTTGTTCCTGCCAGTTTTTATGAACTGAGCAAATGGATGCCTGCTAGAAAGGCTTCCTCTAGCAACTGGTAAAGGATCCAGTTGGTAAAGGATCCAAGCAAGAAGCAGTGTACATGTGCAGGGCTTCAACACTGGACACACAGGCTGCCCAACAGACTTATGCAAAGACTAGTTCTAATTTTGCTACAAGATCAAATTAATATTCCATTTAAAATCACTAAATTATGTATTTTAAAATTTCTGTGTGATTTTTTAAAATGTGTCTATTAATGTTGCCAATCCAGTGCCTTGGAAATATTATGTCAGTTCATCCTAGGGACCAAAACCCAAACTGCTTGTATAGTCTGTTAACGAGGTAAAACATCTCTTTTTTCCAATGAACATGTATGGGTGCATTGGGATTCACACAAGCATATTTGGCAGCTTTTTCAAGTAATTTTTGGCCTGCAGAACATCCACCAAACATGGGGAGCATTTTCTGTTCAGGAATATGATATGAATAAGAATGTGATACTGGAGGATGAGCTATGGCACGTCTATAATAATTTAATTTGTCAAATATAGTTTACAGTATTTTATAATAATAATAATCAATAGCACAACATGTCTAAAAACTGCAAGGGCTAGGGTTGGAGGATGTCAAACATCATGTCTTTAATAATACATAATTCCTTAAATGTGCAACTAAATCACTGAAATATATGAGCTTAATTTGGAACCTCTTACACTTTGAAAATTCATATCTCTTTTTTAATAACTGGTTACAGAATTTGAAGACTAGACCAAATTTTTCTAATTTGTTTCCTTGGCTCTTAAATGCACTAAATGGGATGATTCCCCAAGACCAATGTGAAAGACATATAAGCCCCAGGATTATGTTTTTTGTGGTGCCCTCACCTGCCTGTTTACACCTCACCTTACCCTGATGACTTAGACATTCCTGCAGGAGACCTAAATGTGGCTATTTCTCTGAGTTCCTTCAACACACAGATTTATTGCCAACTGTCAGGGTCAGAAACAAATGTGTCTGGGAATGCATTTTCTGAAACTGTTAAATGACTTGACAGAACAAGAGTGGGGCAGAGGGTGGGTAGCAAGAAAGACGCCTCTGTAAACAAATTACAGTCTTTATTCACAAAGAATGCCTTTACCTCTCCAAAGATTACTTTATAGCCACTGCAAAATACTGAATGTCATGTGATTACTGAATATTTTTGGAAAAGCTCTAATTTTGCTCCTACATTTATCAGGTACATGTGCTTAGATACTTAAATTAGGTCTCTTGGCATTGTCTTGTATTAAAAAGAAACCACACTACTAGATGTGATACCTTCAGGACAGTAAGATAATTGGGCCTGGGGATGCAGGAACAGAAGACCTGCAGAGACTGCCCTGCTCAGCCACAGGTGACACAGCACCTCTCACCCACAGGGCTAGTGGTAGGCAGGATGTAGAATAAGATGGTAACAGCCTGGGAGACGACAGCCACTTTTCTTTGCATCTGCTGTCTGAGAACATACAATGTTATTTTCAGACCATCTGATTTTGATGACTTTTTTTGCCCCACTCAAGGGCATGCTGCTGCTTAGGCAGTTCCTCAGCAGAGGGACAAGCAGTGCATGCAGAGACTCTCCAAACTTTGTCACCAACATTCACAAAACAACTTGTTCTTCTTGTGAGCCCACAGTGGCTCATGTAAGATAAGAGACTACTGCAAGACTAGGAGCTTTAAAGAAGTTTCAAGCAAATATTTTCTAAGCAGCATGCCTGTCTGTTCCTGTTTCATCTGAGTCTGAAAAATCCACAATGATAAATAGGAAAATTAAAATACCAAGAGAAAACTATTAGTGGAGACACTGGACCTGCCAAGCAAGCCCAAAGCACCAGCAAACCAGCGTTGGTGGAGCAAGGACACTAAATGTAAATTTGAAAATGTTCAAATTTACAAATGTGTGCATCCCATGTGTGTGGGGAAGGAAGGCAAAAGGAAAGCAAGTCAAAGGCAGACAAAGAGGTGCCAGAGAGGGGCAAAGAGCATGATACATTCTGCACTGTAGGCAATCAATGAAATAATGTACATGTGAATTAACACATTAATGGTTCCTGGAGTGAATCTTAGAGGTCGTGAAACACCAACTGACAGGGCTCTATAAAGAAAATGTGTTCAGTAAATGCAAAAAGAAAAATCACCAACAAACCCAAGTTGGTTTCAACATTTATTTATATCAGTGTTCAATTCATAAATCAAGAAACAAAAGCCAGAGTATCTTTTTAATCAAAGATTTTGCTGCTTACAATATATGGTATAAGAAATTGAACTGATAGATCATTTATTATTGTTATGAAACTAAAGGCTTTATATTTTTAAGTGGAGTAAAGCAGACAGCAATATGTTCATATTAGAAAGTTCCTACTGTGAGTGAAAAATGGATTAAAATTGAGATGTTGTTTAGTAAGACAGATGAATCTGTATTTATTTTTGGCTGTGAAACTGCTAGAACTATACACAGCACTGGGGGAAATCACCTTGCCAGTTTGCCCTGTGTGTTTGTGTTTGGCAAACGCAGCCTGCAGGGTGTATAGCCTGTTTGCATGCAATCAGATCTCTGACCTGAAACATGTACATCCTGGAACATTAATTGGCACAATTAAAAAGTTATTTAGAGGATGAGCTTGGAGCAAAAATCTTGTAGCTTCTCAGAACCCTGAAATGCAACCTGGACTTCCTAATAAGCCATTTTAACTGTTTGCAGAGATGTTATAAGTGTTCACTGATAGGGGAAAGTAATGATCAAACCTCCCATGCAACACACAAATCTGAAGAGTCCAGCATGTGTCAGTGCAAAGCAAATTTATTCTATAAAGTGACTAGTGTGAAAAAGAATTAGAAAGGATTATAAAAATACACTACCATATGTTGTAGTAGTTGAAAGTGATTAATCCAGTTCTTAAATCCTGTTTTAAACTCCCTTTCATTTATGTCTGTAGAAAAATAGAAGCCACATTGCTTTGTTTGAATGCTATGTAGTTAATTACATCTTCTAAGAAACTCTTTTAAAACTAAATGCAATGTTTAATTACAAAATGCTCTCCTTGAAAACAGTTAGCTTGTACATTGATTTGCAGTTCATTAAAAATGCTTTCTTAATTATATTTCCAGCCAGAAAATACACAGAGATTAAAGAGTCTATAGAGAAGTTTTGAAATCACAGCATGAATTGTAACAGTAAAGTTACACTTCAAATAGTGGACAACTGACAGCCACGACCACCTTTCTGCAATTTCAAAACGTAATTGCAAAAACAGTAATTGGAAAAGCAGCATTCATTGTAACAGCTATCAGAATCACATTTTTTATAGGAGTAGATTTGCAAGGACTAATTAGGAAGCAAATCAATTGCATCAAAGAAGTGTGAAGTTCCCCCAAGCCGTGGGGCCGGGCGCCTCAGCGCGCGGGGTTCAGGGCTAAGGGCAGCCCGCGCTTGGGCTCGTAGGGGGTTGTCCTGGAAACCATGCGGATGCAGTCGATGACAGGGCACACGCTGAGACACAGGGTGCAGCCTGTACAGCTGTCAGTAACCGTGGGCAGGTGGGTTTCGGGATCAAACTGGATAGCCTGCAACCAGGAATAAACATTATTGATGTCATGCACGGGAAAGGTCAGAATTGCTCCCATTCCAGCGTCTGCATTTCCTGCGCTACAGCTCTTGGAGACATCTTGGTGTGATTCGGCATTGCAGCTACAGCAACTGTTCCAATGGCAGGGAATGAAAAAAACCCCTCTCCAGACACTGAAATTAGAGAGGTGGGCCAAATTACACCTCGGCAAAAGCTCACGGGCCTCATGGGCTGGTTGCAAAAGGAGGAGTTTTCTCTGCGGTATTTAAACTCCCAGAGAGTACTTCTCCTTGATGCAAAGAAAATATTTCCTAAGATAGCAATGTGCTGGGGTTATTGGTTTAGAGGAGACACCAGACCACACGTGTACAGCTTCAGCACAATGCTCATCACAAGGCATTCTTTTGACTTTTGCTTTCAGCACAGCATAAATAATCTAATTTAATATACAGCAGAGAAAAACACAGCTCATTGTGCCTCGTGTGATTACTTTCCTTTGCAAATCTTTGAAAGGAATATCAGAGTTTGGGGCAGGCAGAGCTTGCTTCAGTTCTCACGTTCCATGCAGTGAATCCTCATTACCAATTAGGGTGATAAGTGTATTTGAATGTGAAATAACAGTTGCAGTGTCAATGATGTATGCTCCTGGTTATAATGGAAATGGCAATTAAAAGCAAAAACAAAAGCATCACAAAACCACAAAAGTGTCAGCATCTAAAAAGCAAGACTAGAAAAGTAAAAAAAATTAAAAAGCACCAGAAACACTGAACATCCACTTTGAAGAGTTTAGTAAGGAAAATCAGGCCTGAAAGTTAAACTCTGGCAAACAAGCAGTGCCTTAGCAAATGTCCCTGACCGCTATCAGCATCCAGGGGAGGCAGGGAAGTGTTGGAAAGTAGTGGTGCTGCAGGTTGGCTCCTAAGGCAAATTTGAGGCATTCTCAAATCTGCCTTCGGAGGGGTTTCAGTACCAGGGTTTCAGTACTAGGAAGGCACAGAAGTTGCTGTAGCAACCAGCAAGGGCACGAAGTCTGTAGTAACTGCCCTGGATCTCCGAGTTTTACTTTAGCTCGAGCACAAAGAGAGCTCTGGCTCGTATTTAAAGAGGACTCCTTTCTTTCTCTCTCCCTAACAACAATGCACATCTTGCAAGGGAGTTCAAAGAGGCAGAGGAAGTCAGGACTAGAGTACTGACTTTAAATTAAGGACAGCTTTTCTGTTGGAGTCATACAAGGTGACAGCTGTGTAGAGCAGCATGGATATTTCTGAAACAAAGGGAAGCATAAAGCAGATGCTGTTTTGAAGGTGAGGGGGGTTGCTGTTGATTTATTTGCAATAAGGAATTCCTTTCCAATTCTGTTCAATTTATTTCTTTTCAATTGCCTTAATTAAATAAGGAAAAAGCATATTTCTTTTGTGCTTAGAAAACCTTCTGAGGGTTTAAACTTTGGTTCTTTTGGTGCTGCTTTTTTTTTTTCCAGTTACAGAAAATAAAATCTACTAAATCTAAACCCAGTCTTTTGCTCGCTAAGGGTTATATGAAAAATATAGTTTTTCTGAGAAATCTGATGTAAGGGGAAAGGTGAAGATTGCAATGTCAAGTAGAAATTTAGACAGTTTAAAGGCTACTGTAGTAATCTATTTTGGTATAAATGCACCACTAATTTTCTTGTATCAGTGGAAAAAACCTTTGCTCTGACATACTTGTTTCTAATGCAGTTGATTTGCAATGGAAGACTTCTTTCTGTGACTTTATGTAGTTCAAGTCATCAGACCTATTATTGGTTAGCCTGAATTAAAGACGAACAAAAACTTACGGCGTCCAGAGGGCACTTGGTGCTGAATTAAAGTATTTGTTTTTGACAAGCTCTTCTCAGACTAAGATGTTTGGAAACATTCATGTAGAAATTATTGCTTGCTGCATATTGGATTCCATGAAAGTTACTAGACCTTATTTTGATTTTCCTAAACGAGTCCTCCTGTACTTTCTTTTTCACTGCAGAGCAGTCCATCAGCTCCAGTGGACATGGCATGGAATAGCACCTAGACATGCTGATATATTTCACACAGCTTGCTTCTGTATTGAGCAATCTGAGAAACACTTTGCTGCAAACAGGAGCCTCAGCTCAAAATTGGACCATTTTCTGGTCACAATGATTTCTGCAAGCTTCAACCTGCTGCTCTAAAATCCTGACAGTTATCCTGGAGGAAGGATTTGTAACTCAATCAAGATCAAAACAAAACCCCATCTGCCTGAAACCCGAATTAGTTTGGTTACTCTGAGGGAACAAGAACTGTGTTTCTTAAAAAGCATTTTGGCAATAAGACCAGCCCGTATCTCCCCACACCCCTTGGCAGGAAGGGATGTATTCTTCCCTTTCTCCCTCATCTACCTGAAAACCATCAAGAACTACATTTACTGCCATTCAACTTGGGGCTCCTTAATTTTCTTCCTCTTGAAAAGAACCCCAGTTGCAGGAAGGGCCCTGTGACAGTGACGTGCTCTGTGCAGCCCTCCAGGACCAGCCGTGTTCCAGCACGGCTTGTGAGCCAGAGCCTGGGAGCATGATGGGCTTTGAATTCAACATTTTAGGCATCTGTTTTTACCACCTGCTCATTAACAGAAGGTGAATTCTTCCTTCCCAGCAGCAGAAAGATAACTCATCATGCCTTTCTGCTAATTACAGCTGTGCTCTTACCTGGTAGCCAGAATCATTACAGGTCATGTAGCACTTGCCACAGTTGATACACATTTCCTCGTCAATCAGAGCCACAACTTGCTCTGTGTTGCACAGATCACCATATGTTCCAATATACTGCAGTGCTTTTCCAATTACATCCTAAGGGGAAAAAAAAA
>VWYI01032177.1:0-46441 GCA_013399455.1 Anthoscopus minutus
CCATTATAACTTATTATAGAAATTGAAATTAACTCCTAAATTCACCGCAACAAAAAAAGTCCTTTTAAGGGGAATATTTGAACATGTGGTAGATATAATTAACATATTATCATGTAAAGCTGGAAAACTAATCAAAGATTGAGACATGGGTTAAAACAAGCATTCTGTGCTTTCTTTGATGATAAATATTTTAAAAATAATTTCAAACCAGAGGAGTTTTAGGTGGGTCATTGGTTTTTGCAAATCATCTTCCTTGCACAAGAAAATTTGCTCAGAAAGTCTTGTTTCTTGGGAGAGTATATCAGTTCTTTCACTCTCTACTCATAAAAAAGAAATATAAATCAGGAAATGCACCCCTTGGACAGATGATCTACTCCTAAAGTCTTCAAAGAAATTTTAATTTAAAAAGCAAGAAGGAGTTCCTGTTTGCTCAATTATTACTATAAAATTATGTATGGACAATGTGATTGAAGGCATACACCAATTATGAAAAACCTATCTTTAGAGCTAAACAGACCTTTCTACTGTATGATCCACATGGGAAGACCAAATAACAGCTTGAAATGAATGATTTAGAGTATGGTGGTGAAGTTACCATATGTTTTATAACATCTAAGGAAGACATAATGCAAAGAAAAGTGAAAAGGTATGTCTCATCACTTCCAGGTTTTAAGATTTTTGCCAGGAAAGCCACTGCTGTAATACAAGAGAAGTATTGCTATGTCCCCAGCCCCAGAGTCACCTAGAATCAGAAGTCACTTTTCCACATTGGCTGACTTTGTGCTTGAGGAGGTTTGCACTCCTGGATTTAGGGACATATCTGATGGCAAGGTGACATATGCAACACACACACATTTTACCAACACTCTCTTTGTAATGCAGTTAATAGTACTTTTAGTTCCTTGTACAAGACATATTGGGCACTCATAAAAAGCTTTTGTTTAGGCTTCAGTTTAGAAATTGATTTATTTGCTGAAAAATACTGTATAGCTCCACTGAAGAAGCCTTAACATTCCAATGCTCTACTACTGATTTTAGCTGCAAAAGTCTCATTATACAATATGTGCAGTAAATTTTTTGGGGTAAATCAAGTCCTTCACTGAACTATGTCCCTAAGTGCTGCATCTATATCTTTTTTGAACACCTCCAGAGATGATGTCTTAACCACTGCCCTGGGCAACTTATTCTAATGTCTAACTTCCCTTTCAAAGAAGAATTTTTTCCTAATATCTAATTTAAATGACCTTGGCACAACTTGAGGCCATTTCCTGTCACTTGTGACCTGGGAGAAGAGACCAATCCTCATCTCATTACAACCTCCTTTCAGGTTCGGCTTAGGAACCTCCTATACCTAAATGCTGGATCACAAATAGTCATATAACGGTCCTAGGAAAAAGGATAAGTGGTGTCTTCCTCCAACAGGGATGGTCTGCACTTCCAGCTGTTCTCTGGCCCACAGGCAGTTTGAAAGTCAGGCAGAAGGATTCATGGATTTATGGTTCTGACAGTGATAACCAGCCTATTCTTCACCACCATTTTTCTCCAGAGACTTATCAGGGCTCTTGAAAGTGTGTAGCACGTGAGAAATGCAGCCCAGAATGATGAAAAAGGCAGGCAGGAGCAGCCTGTCACCATTAGAATAATTTATCTGGCCTAAAGTCTTTTGCCACAAGGCCATCTCAAGAAAAATGGCATTCAAGAGCAAGTGGAGGGCCAGGTAAATAGGCCTAGTTGACCTCCTGTAACATCATATAACTCACATAACCTATGAGTTGTAGTGTTAGAGTAGGTGCTCCTTTTGTGGCCAGCATAGAACTTAGTGCTAAATCACATTTCTAAGCGTTCCCTGCATGTTTAAGTTGGCTAAGGACAGCTAAGAAAAAAAATGTAAAATTATCTCTTTGTCCCATGGGAAATTTTGATTTTTTTCAGATTTGTTTTCATCAAAAATCAAGCTGAAATACCAGAATTTCTTGTGAAACATAGAATTATATTTATATTTTTAACTGATAACATTAATATATGCCTTTTCCCATAACATTAAGCTGAGTTGCCATGCTAGTTTAACTGGAAGTCCTCTTCAGGGATGTATGGAAATGGGGTCAGAAACAGAGAGATTTCCCAGGAGCACTGTGGCAACTTAGAGTAATAAACAGATTGAAAGTAGATCATCCCCAAAACAAACATTATGGTTTGTTTTCCTCATCAAGAAGTGATCAGTTTCCAATTTTTGCCGTCAATATTATCATCTTGTGGAAGCCTACATTTTCCATTTGGTTTAGAAACATCCAAATAGGCTGAAGACATGTTTGAAAATGAGGTGCGAAGTCAGATGTCAGTGAGAGATGATGCATAAGACAAATTAACTAACACCTGCAAGTATCAGTTCTCAAAAAGCCCCAGTGTATAAGTATGGTAATAAGTAAGACAGTCCCTTTATTCATCCACCTCACTATTGAAAGTGATAGTTGGATGGTTTTTTTTTTGCAGACAATTTTCCAGGTGTTCTTACATTATCCTTATGGCCTCATATGAGGCAAAACCATGGTAGCCATCGCTACTTCTCCACTATCTAACACCGATATAAAACTAGGTTTGTTCTAGGTCCTTCCCACTGAATACATACTTGGTGTTAAGCAGCTATGTAAGTACTTTCCAACATAGGGCTCATAAATGGATTTTTACTAGTAATTCAGCAGTAAAAGGAATCTCAAAATCATTATGACAACTCATCACACAGTCTCTGTAATATTTTGTAACTGTCATTTATTCTGTTGACTTAAATAACAATTAAATGTATATGAAAGCCCATACACACATAACCAATGGGTTAAACTTACAAGATGGGAACGCATTTAAATTCCCAGACTGCAAAATGATATTTTTTAGTAGGGTATGTAGAAACTGTTTTTAAACAAATGAACCCATTGCCAGGTATCAGAATCCAAATGGGAAATGCTATTTATTGGTTAGAAAAAAATTGTCTGTATGGTGAGAAATAGATTAGGCTGCCTCATAGTGACTGAGCAGAGATAATAGAAGGTTATATGAATATGGAAATAGTAATTTGCAATGGGCCTTGTAACACTTGTAGCAGGTATCTGAAAAGTCAGAGCATGGTAGAATTGTTCTACCTTTCCTTGCTAAATAAAAGATATGCTCCAGACATTTGCCTGACTGAGCCTTGTGCAACCGTAGGTTTGCTGACTCTTCTGCTCTATTTAGATCAGGCTATTTAAACAGTTGCATTAAACAAGAACTCTGTTCTTTTGAACAGAGAACGTGCATCTGTAGCCAAATTTCTGAATATAGCAGTTCCAGCCGCTCAGTTTTGTGGCATCCTCTGCACTATTTTGTTTGAGTTTTAGAAATAAAATTATTTGAAATCTTTAACTTTAAAACAATACTAACCATGGAATCATATAATATCCTGAGTTGGAAGGGACCCACAAAGAATCATTAAAGTCCAGTTCCTGACCCTGTCAAAGGATGAGCCCAAGAATCACAGCATGAGCCTGAGAGCATTGTCCAAATGCTTCTTGAACTCTGTCAGACTTGGTGCTGTGACCATTTCTCTGAGGAGCCTGTTCCCATGCCCAAACACCCTCTATGTGAAAAATCTTTTGCTAATAGACAACCTAACCATCCTCTGACACAGCCTGTCATTGGTCACCAGAGAAGAGATCACTGCCTGTTGCTCTGCTTCCCCTCTGTGAGGAAACTACAGACTGTGATGAAGTCTTCTCTCAGTCCCCTCTTCTCCAGCCTAAACAGACCAAGTGACCTCAGCTGCTACTAAGGCACTTCACCATCTTCATTGCCCTCCTTTGGACACTCTCTAATGGCTTTATGTCACTTTTATTCTGTGGTGCCCAAAGCTGCCCCCAGCCCTGGAGGTGAGGCTGCCCCAGAGCAGAGCAGAGTGAGACAATCCCCTCCCTGGCCCAGCTGGCCATGCTGTGCCTGACACACCCCAGGACATACTTGGCCCTCCTGGCTGCCAGGGCACTGCTGACTCATATTTAATTTGCCATTGACCAGGACCCTAGGTCCCTTTCTACAGGGCTGCTGTCCAGCCTCTTGTTCCCCAGTCAGTCCATACAGACAGGGTTGCTCTGTCCCAGATGCAGAATCTGGCAGTTGCCCTTGTTAAACTTTACATGGCTCTTGATTGCCCAGCTCTCTCTGCCTTCAAGGGAGCCCACATCTCATCCCAATTTATTTTTGTTGGCACATTTACTTAGTGTACCTTCAAGTCTTGCATCCAAGTCATTTATCATCCATGCTCTGCAGGAACCTCCTGGGCAGTGTGTTCCTGGCTGTCTTTTCAGCAGAAAACAGTGGATGAAGCTCCCCACAAACACCAGGGACTGTGAGAGAGGCTCCTTCCAGCTGACTGTAGAAATCTGACTTTCTCGTCCTGATGGGGTGGCTTGTAGCAAACACCTACAGCAGTTTCATCCACGTTGTCTGTCCCTGAATTCTTACTCATGAGCTCTTTGTTTGTTTTTTTCACACAGCCCTAGGCAGAGCTTGATACATCCCTGTTGCTCTCTCACATAAGGAGCGGTTCCACCACCTCACTTTGCTGGCCTGTCTTTCCTCAAAAGGATGTAACCATACATGACAGCATTCCCATCATCTGAGCTATCCCACCAAGTCTCTGTAACTGCTATGAGATTGTGACCCTGAAACTTCACATAGATCTCTTATTATTCATGTTCACCGTGCTGTGTGCGTTGGTGTACAGGCATTTCAGAGAGGTGATCAAGTGTGCAGATTTCCCAGAAAGGGTGAAAGAGGCTCCACCACAGCCATCCACACTCTCAAGGTGATTTGCCTTCTGGATCTTGTCTTGGGAGGCAGATAAGGAATGTTTGTCACTGCTCTGGTAGGCCTGGCTTATTCCCCAGCTGATGCGCTGTTGTGAATATTGTCTCTTTGCATCTCCTACCATAAGTCCTTCAGTTTAAAACCTGTTTCACCAGCCTGCTACCAGATTCCCCTTCCTCTTCTAGACAGGTGGATGTATATTTGAAATATATTTGAAGGCATGATTCATAGGGTTGGAAGATAGTGTTCTAAATTAGTTGCCAAAAATAGAAAAGAGTGAAAGAGGTTTATCTGTCTTTGTCAATGATGCAATATTAACAAACTCAACAACTTCCCTGGGGTACCTTGAGAGTCTATTTGATACTGAGAAGTTGTGCAAAGCTGCAAATTTTTTACAGTACTGCTAAGCACATAACAGAGAAAGTCATCCTGACAGTCAAAGTTCTGTCTCCAGATATTTTTTTGAACAAATGATGGCCTGAGCAGTCAGCTAGATTTCAAGCTAGAATCAAATTTTCAAAACTCAAGAAACTGAAAATTAGTTATGGCATGTTATTGAAATAGCTTTATTGACAAGATGATACTCCAGATGCTTCAGAGGTTGATTCCACCTTGTCTTTTGTCCAAAGAAAAAAAATCATAGAAAATTCAAACACCTGGAATTATGACAATGATTCCATCAGAACCAGGGTGGTGCCAGAATTACTTTCACCAAAAAAAAAGTAAACAAAAAAAAGACAAACATGACAGAGGGTTCTCTGCCAACTGTGTCAACCTGCATATTTCTCTGCTGCACTGATCTGCCTTTGAAGAGGGAGACTTCAGTTGTGTTGCTTAATTGTTAATGGGTATTTAATTAATCTTGGACTTTTTATTTTAAAAAAAAATGCATATGAGCTCTACTGCTACAGTTTGAGTTTGAAAACAACAGAGAAACAAGGTAAAAAATACCTTACAGATTCCTGTTACAGATTCATCTTATTTTCTGAGTGTTAGGCACTAGAAGGATATCCAGCTCAATTTTATCTCTTAAAAATAATTTTTCTACTCACCATATCTCTCAGAATGTTGTCTTTAATGACCTGGACTTATTACTCTCTAATCTTTTGCTACTTTACACCAATGGAAAGGGTGAGCATAATGCCACCACATCAAAAGCATGTTTCTCATATACATTTACACTTGCTTTGTAGGAGAGTATATGATAACATATTGAGGGTCTTGGTGCAAATTTCTTTCTAATCTCATACATTCTTCTTAACAAGCTATATTTAAAGCTGCATTGAAACTTAATTTTTGTGTGGCCTTTTGCTTCTATCATTATTTTCTACCTGGTTTTAGTTAATGTTTGCACAGTTCTTTGGAAAAGCGAGCACCAAGTCTTGTGGTTTTTTCCTTCTATGTGAGTGGAAAAACCCTGACAGCCCTATACATAAAGATGAATTAATGACTTATAAATAATTCGAGCAGTGACTACTGCTCCTTTATCATTCAGTTATATCCTTTTCATTGACTAATGTGGAATTGCAGGGAGCCCTATATATAAAAAGAGCTATGTACTTTCATCTTCTTTAAGCAGCAGAGCACCTAACTGCTAAGTATACATGCATTCAAATACTAAGAATTATGTAAAGATGTAGAATATGCCCTAGGTGACTTGTTTAGCCTTAAGGACTTGTCATTTCTTTGGCAAGAATGTGATGATACAACAAATCCACTATCATTCACAGAGAGCTCATCAATCCTACTGACTGCAGTACACCTGGCAAGTTATTGTGTCTGTTCTACAGGTGAGTGAACTGAGACATGAGAGTGACATAACTAGAGAAAAACTTGTAGTATCTTTCCATATTGAACAGTTCATTTGACTTGGAGGTTTTTATGATGGACAAGAAAGAATGAGAGGTTACTTTTGAATATTGGATTAGCACTTGCCCTAGGATTTTCTCCACTATCATCTCTTCCTCTTTCCTTAACTAGGACATGTCAGAACATATCTGAGATGCATTTTGAGGGGGATCTTAAAAAAATACACATATACTAAGTGTCACCAAGTTTTTTCTCATAAAGGTAAATATTAATTACTGAACATGAATGATATCTAAGGAATTTTCATCTATGATTTGATACTGAGTAACAAAAGAAGCATTAATAGTTTGCCTCTCACTATCAGAGATTGCTGCTTTCTTTGTACAGAATGGCCATTTTTCAGAAAGTGACCTGAGCAGCACTTAACAGTGAAACTTCAGAAATTGTGTTCATATGATAAGCAAGCTTGATGGGCTTTTCTAGGGGATCAGATTATAGCTCTTGCTGGGAAGCATGTGGAGGAATAAGGTTTCTCATGAGTCTCTGATGAAGCAATATGTCACATGCTGCATCATGAGCAGTCACACCATGTTCATTATGACTTCTGATTCTTGAAAGACTGAACCAGTAAATATCAGAAAAGAGTGTTTGTTCATCAGCTGCTCTGATTTCCTGAGGACAGGCTCTGCAAGACATTTCAGCTATAGCTAGCCAACTGCATACAGAGAAAGAGGAAGACGCACTGTAGACTTCAATTTTGAAGAAGGCTAAAAAATGTATTTTCATACTTTTCTGATGTCCATTTCCTGATAAAATCTTGTAATATACTGTATTTACATTTTTTTCTCAATAAATTTTGTTACAGTCTTTATTTTCATTTTGCACGAGAAAGGGATCTTTTCAGTTCCGTTACTGAAATTAAATCGCTCCTCTCTTCCAAGTATCCTCGTACCATGGAACATTAGCAGACTGTCATCCTAATACACTTCCCTGGAGCAGCCAAAGAACTGCAAAATTCAGGTGAACTGGATGGCATAGGCTCTTCAGTATAGCAGTCACCTCTAGAGACAGCATTGCTCAGCATTACCCAAGAAGTTTCATGGATCTGTCACAAGAGAGACTATGGACCACAAAGGTCACAAATTACTTTTCAACACCAGCTTATCTTGGAAAATACAGGTGAGGGAGGTTGCAGTTCCCTTAGTTCCCTACACTGTCTGCCAGTCAATTTTACTTCAGAAGGAGAGGAAAGGATGAGAGGCTCCCATTCCTTCCCTTATTCCAATTTATTTTATCAAGTATAACATATTCAGCTATTCAGACCTTCCCATTTCCAGTGGCCAGAACTTAAAGATACAACCAAGACAACAGGAAATGGAAGTTGCTACTTGGACCAAAACTGTATAAATGAATACAATGAGATCATATTTCTCTTGTTGGTACAGCTGCATAAAGACATGGGAAACTCTTGTCTCAGCTAGTGGGTATTAAATATTGGGCTAATAACCCATTTTCTTCACCACTACATTGATATATTGCCAATAGTTTGTTTTCATTGGTATTGATCCCCCATAGGAGTTAGGGTTTGATAGAGTTTAGATTTTAGTTCATTTTAATAAGTTTTGATTACATCTATTACAGAAACTAGCTTTCTGGTGCTTTTGGACTTTAAAGGAAAACATTTTAGACATAAAGATGCTTCCCAAATTCTATATTACCTCATTCCTTTTTCACAAGTAGAATCCCTGTTGCAGACACAGCACTCAGTTCTTCCATGGGGAGCTTCACAGAATATATAAGAACATTTCTAAGAAAACTCTTGACAGCCATGTCATGCATAGAAGCACACAGGTCATTGGCTTCTTCAGTCTCATTTAATAATGTCATATCCCTTAGAAATTTGTAACAGCCTACTATGATACTTACTACAAGCCTTTAGGTGCCAGATGAGTCTCTTTTAGGAGATATGTACTTGCCAATTCTTTATGGAAGAGAATCCATTTCATTAAATTGGAAAAGACCAGTCTCCCTCTTCCAGAGATATTATTAATTGGCCATGCTTTAGCATGACAACATGTGCTCAGAGCAGAGAGCAGAAGCTGCTGAGAAGCAGGCACACCTTGTACAAATAATTCCTAGTTTAGTTCCTCACAGCAAATTAAAAGATGTGTTTTGTATACAAAAATTATACAATTTTGAAGTAGTTTGGTAAGACAATTGTAGCCATTCCACCATAATATTTTTTTATCTTCTGTAAGTTAAAACCCCTACAGACTGTTTTTCCTCTCTGCTTAAGTGTCTGAACAGAACAGAACAGAAAGCAGTTAAACAGACCCATGTTATGGGGGATCATTCTGGGGGACAGTATGACAGCATACCAAGGCACACACAATGCTCAATTTTCCATGCCTGTGGCTTGGAAACACTTTTTACCATCAGATTGAGAAAACATCTACTGAGCCCTTTCATGCCTTAGAGTGTCTTAGAACCCTACTAAAGGAAAACAGTAAGAGGAAAACAATTACATATTGCAACCTGGTTTGCTTACCTGGTCATGATAAAATCCTTGTGAAGGTTTTATGGGAGTGATTTTGTTTATTTCTTTAGTCAGTCTCTAAGTTATGCTTACAGTACACTGACTGTGCATATCTGATTGGCTGCTTACAACTAAAACCTCAATGTATTGTCAATATTACTGTCATACTAAATCCAAAACACAGCATTGTACCAGCTACTAAAAAGAAAAGCAACTGTCTCCCAACCAAATCCAGGACAGCCAGTCAAATATATGTTCTAAAATTGCACATTCTGGTATGCAAATCCTTCTCAACCTCTGATTTAAAAACATGGCATGACAAATCTTCTCTTATAAAAACTTACGAGACTTTAGTTCTAAAATACTCCTTTCTCATTCTCTTTACATCCCCCTGTTTGTAGGAACAGACAAAACTAAAAATAAACTATAGGAGAAGTTAAATTACATTTTAAAATATGCATAAGAATATCTGATGGGCTGAAGACAGCCTCCGGAATTCATCAGAGCCCATATTTATCAAAGTAGTTAGTGACTTTGACAGCCTAGCTGCCAGAAGGGTGACCTTTTGCCTCATTTTCACAGATTCAATTAATCATTTGGAATTGATGTGAAAGGAAGATGATCAGAGTTATGTTAAATCTATACATACATCGCTCAGACTGTGTGTTCTCAAATGCAGACAAAGTCTGTACCCTAATTTTTGTCTATTAATAATGATATTTTTTTTCCGCTAATCGGGGTTAAGAATCTGGCATCCAGATCCTTTATTCCTTTTGGTCATATATGTGAGATTGTCCATCTTGTTTATAAAATAAGAGCTGACAATCTGTGCCAAAACTGAATCTTACAGATTAGCGAAGCATAAATTTCCATGCTCTGGTAAATAACTGTGATAAAATAACTCCACTTTTTATTGATATTCTACTGGTCTGGGAAAAAAAACAAACAAAAAACAACTCTTAAACAGGAAAATAAGAAAAGTTATTTTTCTCAGGGAAGCTTAGTTCATAAACTGAGGTTTATGATGCTTTATTCACTGGTAAAAATTGCATAGTGCCTTAAGACATCTTGATAATGTATGTGTAGAAATCTCTGCCTCTTAGAACCAAGATCATGCACAATATGATACTGTGAGGAGTAGATGAAGTCCAGAAGAACAATGCATCTGTACTTGTGCCACAGAAGAGAGGGATGAGAGTGAATTGGCATACAGAGACCAGAAAGAGAATTAGTTTCCCATATCCCATTTCCAGTTATCTCATCTTATAGGTGTGACCAGATAGAAACAAATGTTTAGTTTGCTGTCCTGAATACTCTTTTTCTTCGCCCATCTGTCAGATGGGTACCAAATGAAGACAGACAATAGATAATGATCCACTCAGACTTGAAAGAGCTTAGTTGAAGATGCAGTGGAAACTTCTGGACAAAGTCCTAATAAACACCACACAGATTCAGCCTGATGATGTCTTAATAGAGCTCAGGTTTCTTTTCTCAGCTTGTGGCTAACAGCTCCTGTGGGAACTGTGAATTAGAAGCAGAGATGGAGAAAGTGAGTTGCTGAAAATTTTGCTAGAACCCAATATTTGTAGTTCTCCCTTCAAGTTTCAATTTTCTCTAATAATGCAATTAAAAGCATAAACATACTAACTGTGCATTCTTGTCAATGACATTTCCTTCTTATTTAACTATTCAACACGGTTTCCAGCCAGAGAATGATGGCAAAAGCTGCCTTAAGTCACTAGTACCTCTAGAGTCTGATGGCAAGACATGAAGTAAGCAGCAGTTAGAAGACTGTGTGCTTCATTTGTTACACAGTTAGCCCTGAAAGTTTTCTCTAGCCTAGCCAAAAGGCTGTCATTCTGTAACTTGTAGTTCTTGTGAAAACGAAAGAAAACCCAACATTTTTCTTTTTCTGAAAGGCTCTGCACATGTTTGACCTGTCAGCTAACACTCCTTGGAACTGAAAACATGGCCTTAAGGACAAGGAAGACACACCTTCCCTTGATTATATTCTATCTCTGTCATAACAAAACAAGATTTTTACTGTTGAGTTACAAAACAAAGTAAGGTTTGGGGAAGCTGTCTTAGTATATTTTGACAAATCTCTTTCTTGTGCCAGCTAAGGCATCACAATATAAATTAGTTGCTCCAAACATCTTACTACTATAATTAACTCTGCTACGCTCTAGGGCCAGAAATAGCTGTTTTATAACTGTTGCAAATCAAACTGCTCTGCCATCCAAGTAGTCACTTGCCAAGAGACCATGACACCTCATCTTTAAATGGTTATTGCTTGAGAACACCCCTTTTTATTTGTCCCTGTGAGGGTGAATGGGCATTCACTATAAAATTGTGCTAAGGGAAATGGGAGTTGAATCATTGATGCATTTAACAATGCATAACCTTTATTATTCTGCTCTCAGGAGCATTGAATTTGCATGGCTTGGCAATTTGCAAACTGTAATGACAGCACTTAGGATGGACATCGGTAGCACCAACAGATATCCAGTGAGAAGAGATAGCCCAGCTTCAGAACTTGCAGAGATATTACAGAGCTGTTCAGCCACTGGGTAATAGCCTCTAATTTCTTGGATATTCTTTGTAAGACACCATTATCCTTGCTAAAGTTATTTGCTTTTAATATGGATATAATGTGTAACACTATCAAGAAATCCAAGGGATCCAGCCATTATGTTTTCAGTACTTTCTGGTTTTGCTACTATGCTTTATCTAGTTGAGAGGTAAGAGAAAATCATGCTGTGTAATAATGTAACTACATCTGGAACAAAAAAAAACCCTCTACCTCTGGCCCAGTGGTACAGCGTGTCAGGCAGTGGATAGATTTTTGTATGAGCAGATGCATATAGAAAGATAAGGTTTAGTTACCATTAAATATCTTTAAATCAAGCTAAAAATATATGACTGCTTTGCTCTAGCTAAAATATTTAAGTATTACTCATATTCTTAAATCAAATTTATTTCATATTGGTGTTCATTAGATGGTAAATTTGTATTTAAATATTCAAAATGTAGAGCATATGAAAAGAAACTTAAATAATATATTTTATGGCTCCATTTAAAAGATTTTTAAATTCGTCACAGCAATATATTCCATGGAAACATTTTGTATTTACTTATTAGTTGGACCCTTTTTGATTTCTTGGGGTGATTAAGGCAGGCAGATATGTCTGCATGGAGGGTATTATTTGCAATTGATCACTGGGCAGGATTGGTGACACTAATTTATTGGGGACTAAGTTTCCCCAGTATTCTTGTCTATCACTGAAATGTCATAGGAGATCATAGGAAAAATCCTTGTGCTTTACTTGAGAATAATAAAAAATTAAATGTGCAACATGTGGTGGTACATTCAAATAGTACATTCTTTCAGAAAAAGATGGTTATGATCAATGGTATATCAGTTTCTCATGTCTAAACCTTACCAGAATATAGCAATCAGGTAAGAGATCTAATTGCATCTGATGACAGAAAGGAGCTTCTGATTATAAAGGAAAGAGGAGGACAAGAAGAGGAAATAGGAGAAAGAAACACTGACTGAGGAGTAGATAGATATCATAAAACCAAAAGCAGAGGGTTGAGCACATGCTGCCAAATAAAATTGTATTTCAAAATTCACATACAAACAAAAGTTATGAGACAAGTGAAGTAGATTATGTTTAGTATTTTTACAGCTGCCTGGGGTTTGTACTCTTTCAAATGAAGAACTGTGTGTTTTAAATCCAGGACTGACCTTTGAATTTTAATCAAAGTTATTTTAATGGAATATTGAGAGCAATGGCAGACTGGTGATTTTACCAGAAAGTATCATAAATTTTCTATGTAACCAGAAAGCAAAAGGAAATATGTTTATCTTGTAATAGGTGACTTACCTCCTTTTACTCTGTTAAAATTTCAAGTAGTAGATTCAGATTCTTCTGCTTGGAACTATGGAGAAAGAGGGTCAATGAATTAGGAATTAGATGATACATACAGTCCAGTAAAAATCACCAAGCACCTAAGTTAATACAATGAAATGCTGGTTTGCTAATATAAATTGCATTCACTCACAGAAGAAAGTTAATAATTTCAGTTTATCAGCCTCTGGAATACACCCAAATGTTGTTCTTTAGCTAAGGCATCTATCACAATGAAAGGGTAATTCAAAGCTAGGTCCCTAAACATGTGCATGTTGGGTTTTCTTTGAATTATTATATTTAGAGTAGGTATGCAGTAAGAAACTATATATAGAGTAAGAATTCAGTTTGAGTTACTGGAAAATACTGTAATAATTAAAAGTTATTAATAAAAACAATTTTTTAGTAAATTATGGTGGGTTGAAGTGTAATTGTATAACTTTGTGTATATTGGGCTGAATTTAAAGTTACGTGTACTGGAAATTTAATGACTCCTGACTTTTGAACAGGGCTGCACTAATTAATCAATTGGTAATTACAGTTGTGATTAACAGCTGTGATCATGACTGGTAACAAGTATTGATTAATTCCCCAATAATTCTGGCACAGTTTAGAGTAAGAAGCACTTTGCAGTATGCAGGGAGCATGATTAACCAAAGCAATAATAAAAACACTTCACTCTCATTACAGAGCTGTCTTGGGGGAACAAGATTTGTGAAAGTGGGAAACCTAGGTAGATTCACAAAGGTAAAGCAGCCAAAGATTGCCTTAATGAAAGAGAAATATTGGGAAGAGAGGGTGCATTTTTTCATAATGATAAATTTGCTCCAGACTTCCAGTCATTATGTCCCTACTACTGAAGCCTTTTTTCATAACAATAGTGTGTTCATTTTAAACTGGACTCAGAAACTCTTTTTATTCCAATAAAAGATAACATTTACACAATTTCCAAAATGCCATGTGAATAGAGGCTCATTTTCTACTGCTACAAAGAGCTACTAATGACAGGCACAAGGAGATGAAATATACATCTGCTAACCAAAGCTGACAATTTCATTGTGTGACAATGTCTCCAATTTTATTTCCTTTGTTCCACAGCAGAACTGAAAAGAAAGCTTTTGAGAATGTTTGCAAAAAGTAGGATTTTACTAACATACCTATTCAGAACCAAAATCTCAGTTTCATATTGTCAAAAATAGGTAGATATTCATGTTATCTACTGGCCAGAGCTTTGGCATATACACCTGAGGGCCAAGGCTCCTATTCCTTTACAGCTGGAAAAAAGATTTTTACCTAAGGCCTCTGTGGGCCAAGTGCAGAATGAGCTTGAAGCTGGATATGTGCAATAAAAATAGAAAGCCTTCTGGTTAGCTAGAAAAGAAAGAAACAAACAAAAAAACTTCCCAAAAACAAACAAAGCAACAAAAAAGAAGATTACTCTTAATATTGAGAAGGATGTAGATGAAGAGAAAATTTTTCTTTGTTATTAATTGTATATCAACTTTGGCGCCATTCCTATGTACTATGAAAGAAAAGTGAGTATGAACTGTTATATTTTTCCTCTGGAAAACTACCAGTGGCAGGGTGTGTTTTTCAGTGGACTTCTATCAGTTGGGAAAAGAAAAAAATACTTGAAATCAAGAGATTCTCTCCCAATTTATGATTGTCCCATGCAGTTTAGAACAGAGACTTCTGAGCCAAAATAATTTTTATACTCTCAACTCTTGCCATTTTAACATGATCTTTGTTATTTATTATTATATTAATGCTCTGAAAATATTATAATATTAATGGCTCTGAAAAGTCCAGTCAGCTCAATGTATAAAAATATATTTAAATAGAAAATGTAATATTTGCTAGAAGCAAAAAGAGCTTACTCATTCCCTTGATTTTAAAGGCTAGTTTGAGAGTCACAGGTGTATGGAATGTCATAGTTGACTTTTAAACATTTAAAATTAGGAGACAAGGCATAAAAATAAGTTGAAGTTCTAACTTTTAAGCTTATCCCATGATTTCTGAACATGACTCACAATTTTTATGGGATATCAATATTCTGTTTAAAGCAGCCTTCACAAAGAAAGTTTCTGCTTCTAGAGGTCTCTTGTATCTTTGTAGGTCCCTTTGTCTTTATACAGTTCACTTTCAGTAAAATCAGATACTCCTTGTACAACCTTGTAAAATGGACAAGGCCCTGCCAATGTTGTCCTCTACCCACAACTGTTTTCATGTCAAACTTAGTATGATCCCAGAATAGTGTTGCATGAAGGAAGGAAACGGGGTAGGTTAGGGGAGAGGGAGAGAGAGAGAGACTTTTTCATATGTAGCAAAGATTTTGCCACCAAAGCAGTTTAAATGTAGTACATGTTACTAAATTAGACCCTCCTCAATGAAGTCTATACTCAAAAACTACCAAACACTGCTAGTCCTCACATTCAGGACCATGTAAATGGTGGTCCAATATCTATATATAGCTAGTTCCTTTATGACTAAACACATTTAAATTAGAAATTTTTGTTTGCAAAAATTAGAAAAAAAATTTGAAAGAGCACTGCATGTTTATATGGGTGTCTGGTTCCTGGTATTTATAAAACGTTATCTATGATAATCCTGATTCTATTTAAGTTGTTCTATCTAATATATTAGAGCTGAGCTAAATGCTGCTTGTACATCATGAGTGAGCCCATTAAATTACATGCATGAATATTTGAGGGTGACATCAGGTTTAGATTTAGTCCGAGAAGAGGGGGATTTGGTTTCCTCCATACAATTTTTAGAGCTTTGATCATCTCAGAAGAGAAACAAAGAAAAATCCCGCTCCTGATTACATGAAGCATAATGTTTGCTTAATACACATCAGAAAGGTTCAGATCAAAAAAACAGAGGATTCAGAGGCCACACAGATTATATCAAAGGTATGAAAATATCTGTATATTCTAGTTAGCACAGCTGATGGGGGTTTACTGAATGACAAGGTTCCTTATTATATAAACAAAAATCTCATTGAATCACTTCTAGTACTGTTGTGAGGAGCAAGGAGCAGACTGAATCCTGATAGGTACAAGTTTAATTTTTCAGTGGTCCCCTGGAATCTCTTTGCTTTCATGTGAGTGATTAGCACATCTTTTCCTGTATCATTTCCATCCATCTTGCATTGAAACAGGAAGGAAGAAGAGGATGAGGGTGATCACCTCCGTATCAGGTATCTGCAGCAAAGCAGCTAAATTTGGCTAAATCCATAAATTTCCTCATTCGAGCAATTTCATTCCCATGCAACAGGCAGTATCCATCAGTGTGCTTTCATATGCTAATATCTACAGACTTTTCAGAATAGGCATTGTAACAGGACATTTACAAAGAGCAGAGGGGAGAGGACAACAGATTAGGAGGCATTATTAGATCTCAAAACATTACAATTTAATGAATAGTTGTATAGTTACCATTTGCCCACCAATAAACATTTCAGGCTATGGTTTACCAAGTTTGAGAGACCTTGCTATCTAGTTAGTGGTACAACTGGAAAATTCAAATCCACTTCTTTTCTAGTAGTTCTATTTCTCTTGTCATTAGTCTATTTTATTTTTATTATGCAAATGGAATTTCTTTGTCTACATGGTATGTTATGCACCACACAGAAGGGGTATCAGGTCCAAATGCCTTCTACATTTACTGCCAGAGAGATTCAGAGGGCAAGTCTGGTTCTTCCCCAGAAGGTGACTGTAGGAAAACAGCTACTGTGCATATGCATATAAGGATGTACTTTCTCTATGGAACCAATCTGATAAAACTGCCAGACGCAGAACAGATTATTCATGTAGCATTTTCTTATGTTGTCTTTCTGTAGCATCACAAAAGTGTACATGTGCATTTGCTTTTTTTGTCTTAATTGTGGATAAATAAAACCACAAAATACACTTTCTCTTTAGCAAGTGTGCAACCTTATCTATGAGGTGCATATGAATACAGTTTAGTTGGCCCACCGGTGCCAGGAGGCTGCAGTAGTTGTCTGAATTGTACTGATATGTAGGAAAGGTATCACAGAAAATCTTTCCTTTCATATGCTGATTTGAACCAAAATGGGCACCAAGTGGTCTGTATTTCACCCTTCTCTTGTGGTGATTTGCAATGTAGGAAGAATCACTATAAAGAAAGATAGAGAACACACCAACGCCTGCAAAAGCAGCAGACACAAACAGTTGTAAAAGCAGAACATGAAAGGCAAGAGACCTACAGGACCTACCTGTAAGGAACTGCTGGTTGTGTGGTGGATTTATCTCATGTATATATCCTTGGGAGGAAGCAAGGTTTGCCTTGCTGACAGGAGGGCAGGAAGCAACACCAAAAGAGAAATTACAAAAGTATTTTCTTCCTAGAAGATAGTCTATCTCACAGGAAAAAACTGTTTGCCATTCTTAAAAACAGGTTTTCCTTTCGTGTCTCAGCAGATAAAATTGAAAGCTGCTCACATTTGAGGAATATTTCCAAATACTGAAATATATATATGTGTTTTATGCATTACATTTTCTACCTAAAGAAGTGTCAGAAAAAAAACCCCAAAAACTCTAAAGGTGGAGGGAGTGGTTTTTAATGCTATTAAACTCTATTGGGATGACAGTCATTCAATGCAGTTCCTCATTCTCCCTACATCCTGTTTGTGACCTTTTTTAATAGTAAAAATCCCCAAAACACTTTGAGTAATTAACCTTGAAAAATTAATAGTGAGAGAGAAACCATGAGTGATGTCAAGGGAGGTGTGGTATAACAAAGCATGCTATATTCTAAAGCTGCAGTTTATTCATAGTGATGTGATGTCCACAATAATACAAAGCAATGGAAATTTGCAGGTATCTTTTAACTGAGGAAACAGAACTGTGATTCATTGTCAATTAGAAGCTTGCAGGGAGCTTGATGAAAAGATCCCATCAAGCTTACAGTAGATAGCACTAGAGGTAACAGCTTAATAATTCATTTAATTTTTAGGTAGTTGTTCAATGAAACCTTCTAATTACCTCACAACCATGCAGTTAAAATACATCAGAAATAATAAAACCTCTCAGAGTAATACATAATTAAAATAGTCAATCAAATTTAGAAGGAATGTCTTGAGATTTCTTGAAAAAGCAGATGAATCCATGAACCTTCTACATAATTTTTTAATGTGATCACTTATATGATTCTTTTTTTACTCTATGGACATGAGTCCATATGACTGATGCTACAATCACTTGTATGGTTCTTTTTTTTACTCTATGGACACTGAAGATATATTCTTACTTTCCATGAAGATGACACCAAGTTTAGTGGTGCTGTTGACATGCCTGAGGGACAGGATGCCATCTAGAGGAACCTCAAGAAGATCAAGTGGGAGCATGGGAATATCATGAGGTTTAATAAGACCAAGTGCAAGATGCTGCACCTGAGTCAGGGCAGCCATGGGTATCAACACAGGCTGGGGGATGAACAGATCAAGAGCCACCTGGCTGAGAAGGGCTTGGGGGTGTTGGTGGATTAGAGGCTGGACATGACTTGGCCATGTGCACTTGCAGGCCAGAAAGCCAAACGCATCAAAAGCAGCATGGCCAACTGGTCGAGGGAGGTGATTCTGCCTCTCTGCTCTTAAGAAATCCTGGAGTGCTGCATACAGCTCTGGGATCCTCATAAGAAGAAGCTGGACCTACTGAAGCAGTCCAGAGAATGCTCATGAAGGTGGCCAGAAAGCTGGAGCACCTCTCTTACAAATACAGACTTGAGAGAGTTGGGGTTATTCAGCCTGGAGTAGAGAAAGCTCGGGGGATACTTTATTGCAGTTATTCAGTACTCAAAGGGGCCCTGTAAGAAAAATGGAGAAAAACTTTTTAGCAGGACCTGTTACAATAGGACAGTGAGTAATGTTTTTAAATTAAAAGAGAAAAGATTTACTTTAGATATACATTTTTTACAAGACCGGTGTCACATTGGCACAGGTTTCTCAGAGTGGTGGTGGATGTCCCGTCTCTGGGAACATTTGGTGGCAGGTTGGAAAGGGTATCTAGTTGAAGATGTCCCTGTTCATTGCAGAAGGGGTGGACCAGAGGAATTTTAAAGGTCCCTTCCAATCCCAAATATTCTATGATCCTATGATAAGCTATTTTAGACCTCGAAACTTGCAAATACATAAAGCCACCCTCTATTTAGCTAGAAAGAATATGGGTTATAGCATGGAACAGAAACAGAGAAAAAAAATCTCCCTATTCTGAAATCATTGGCCAAAAGTTTGGAATTGAAGCACCTGATTTTGGACAACATCATTAAGAGCAATGAACCTTAACTGTTATGGAAATGCTCCTTTTTAATACATAGGTGTCTAGATCCTAGATTTTTTTTGTCTTCTCTGTTCTCAGTACAAAACCACCAAGTGAGAACCAAGGTGACCGCCCCTCAAGGGAAGGTGAACTGACAGCAAGGCAGCACAAGGAACTCTCTGAAAACGGCTCCATCCCATGGGGCTCCAAAATCAAGCCAGGGAGTCAAGCTAAGAAAGCAGGGTCAGGACTGGCAAGGTACAAGACCAGCGTGACACACCCATGGTGGCAGCTAAGTCACAGACAAGGGGCAAGGGCATGAGCTCAGTTGCGGCTCTGGAGCCTAAGAGTGTAGGGTGCACACATGGAGGCTCAGGATGGGGCATCTCTGTTTTTTCTCACAGCTTAGCTGTTTCCTCAGAAGCCTGGCTCAAGGTGCACTGTAGCAGGGCAGACTCCTTATGGACTGTGATGGAAGAGGGGAGATGTTGCACAAGAAGACTGAAAAAGAGGGTGCATACAGGTTGCTCGGGTCAATTAGACCCTGTTGGTACACCCAGTGCTTTGATATCTCAAATGTGTGTGCACACATAGTCTGAGTATTTACAAAGATGGACAATAACCCTAATTTGGTGACTTTTTATGCTTCATCCATATATTTATCCCTAGAAATGAGAGAAAATAAAATGAGCTACTGTGACTTTTATTTTTGTAATAAATTTAAGTATTGCTTGATTCACCTAAGTTCTGATTTTCATTCTTTGATGGCTATTTATAGTCTTCTTTCATGCATGAGCAGTTAGATAGAGATATATGTCAGTGTTTAATTCTCCCTGTGACTAAATGATTATAATATAACTCACTCTCCATGATACACTAGTGTGTTTACTGATTCTGCCAAGTGAAATGCATGTCCACAGAGAAGGACCAAAGCTGCAGAATCACAGAATCATTTCATTTGAAAGGAACCTCTTGAGATCATCAGTTCATGTCCATTCAAACACCCTGAATTTGCTTTCCAATGGAATAATCAACAATGTTTTTCTCTGGGAATCTCGGTTTCTTGGTTATTTTTTGTCTGCACAAGGTTCTTGGTTTTCTCTACTTTTACTTCTATTAGTTTTATTATGTCTCCTGAGCAATTAACAGAGTTCCAAAGTTTTTTTTCACCTATGCTTGGTACTCAGATTATGAACCATGCATCCACTGGGATAGTCTTCTGTACAATTCCTCGCAGAGTTATGTCTTTCTCAATAGTAATGCATAAAAATTTCCCTCAGATTTCATTCATATTTTCAGATGAATTCATATATTGATGTTCTTTCTCCTCTTGAGCTTATTTCAGCATACATTTATGTAATTAAACTGAAGAAATATTAATTTCCAAGTTGTTGCATACAACAATGTGTAGAAGCAGAAAATTGCATTGACTGTAAAGCTACTGCTTGTGCAAATGCTTGTATAATCTCTGAGCAGACTAAGCTACCATACTGCAAAGAGCAATGAACATATCTTTATTTTACATATACACATCCTCTGGATTTTTTTGTGTTCTGTAGCTTTCATATTATGCTTGTAGAAAAATGAATTTGTATGAGTAAATTTAATAAGGAATGCTTGTTCTCTGGTGCTGCCTTTGGGCAGATGTAAAAGGGCAAATGAGAAAAAAAATATCAATAGAAAAAATGGATACTGACAGCAACTGAGATTTTCTTGGTGGATGAGAGTATGATGCTAATAATGGCACAGGCGCAGGTTTGATCCCTGTACTGGGCCATTCAATTAAGAACTGGAGTTAATGATGCTTGTGGGTCCCTTCTAACTCAGAATATTCTGAGATTCTGTAACTGAAGCTAGGTTTTGTATTTAGGAAGTGTTAAACTGGCATAACTGAGCTCTGTCCAACCCTATTGTGAGGTAGCTTTGAAATGTCTCTTCTCCATTCTCCATGTGAGGTCCCATTACTCTGTTCAGATCCACCAGCTGTTTTCTGGGCAGGGAGAGAAGCACTGCTAGGGTGGAGGATTAGGCAGATGATAGCTCAGTGCAGAAACACAGGTAAGGGAAAGCAGTGTAGTCACAATTCAGACCAATGAAAAACAGAATTAGCAAAATCATAAAAGACTCATGAGAGCACAGGAATTGCATTGCAGACACAAGGCTTGAACGTGTGATGCGGTGACTGTGTGTGTGATGATAGCAGCAGCTATTAACTATGGCCTAATTTCACATGGTAGTGCTCATAACCATGACTTCACTGCAGTATCAGTGGGTCACTCACGGCTGGTTTTGCCCTCTGTACAGGCACTTGTGTTAGTTTAGCCAAGAATTTTCCCAAACTAATGCAAGTTAAAATGTCCAAAAGTCTTCCAGTGGATATATTTATTTACACAGAACACCATTGTATTGCTCGTCATTAACATCACAGAAGGATCCCAGTAAACACACCGAGTATCTTCATGTATTTTTCCATGAACAATTGTTGCAGCAGAGCACCACGACCTTGAGACCAGACCAGCCAGGGATAAGAGGCAAAATAACAGAAGGATGGGCTCGATTGTATGACCTGAAAATAACGAGCTTTAATATGAAAATAACAAATATATGATTTGAACAGCATATGGAGGATGCACACAAAAGGCAGGGTCCAGGGTGTTACAATAACTTATGTAAACTAAGATTGGGATGGAGTCTGAGGGAAAGGGCCCAGTAAGGAAGGACAGTAAGGAATATGTAAAATAATGCAGCAAATATAAACCAATAGTAACAGGGGAAGCAGAGACTTTTCTAGCTACGTTTACATAGAACAGAACAGAGGGCAGTGTGGGTACTGTTTTTCTCTCTCTGATAACAAAGGGTTTTCCAACAGCCTTCTGCCTGGGTTTTTACAGATCTCAACAAAGAATTTAGTAAATGATGTCACACAGCAATGTTAACTAATTGCATTTTTAATTATTCTCTGAAATTAAAGTTAGTTATATTTAGAACTTATTTAATTCAAATAGTCAAACTATATTTCTTGTGCCTTCTCTAGGTATTTTCAGAACTTCCTACTCTTTGCTCCACCACAGACATAATTAACAGGGAAGTTTTTGGTACAATTTCAAGAAGAAAAGCCAGAATATCTTTGCCCTTTCTAATGATAACCAGCAGCCTCAGTTCCCTACACTTTTAAAGTGGGAAGGTAAGGAATGTTTGTTATTCAGCACAATATGCCACAGTGACATTTCTTATCATTACACCACTATAGGACCACAGGATTCACAAATAGTATTTGCCTCCTGGCAACTTTATTCCATGATAATATCCTTTTGATGCTGGTGCTGTGCACAGCTGAAAGAATCCCCAGGCAATCTCTGTTCTTCCAAGAGTTGGTATACTGCTTTCTAGAGAAAACTAACTAACTCTCTAACTAACTAAAGAATTAATAAACAAAACATGCACCAAAACCAAGAGTAACATTAATTACTACATTTATTTGGCTGTAACAAAAGAAAAAAAGGATAGCTTAAAGGTTACAAGAGAATCACAAATGGAGAATACTGTCCCACAGATTCTCCTCTAGCTGTGTATAATTACACTAAACCCCTGAAAATAACAATGAAGCACTTCAAAATTCAGAACTCATTATTCCTGCTTTCCTGAAATTCTGCATCCATATGGTTCTTTCTGAGGACAGGTTTTGATTTGCTTGAGATCTTTGAAAATCAAAAATATTTTGTATAAAATCCCTTTTATTGTTTCAAAGACAGAGACAATTTTCAAATCTGCCATTTGTCTTGACTTCAAAATTAATACCATTTATCACCATTTTCAGAAATGTTCTAACACCTGTTAAAGGAAAAAGGACAAGATCCATATCCAAATGTGTTCTAAGATAAAGGACTAGGAATGGAGGAATGGCAGACCAGGGGCAGGTGCAGGAAATGAAGCAGTGGTGGAATAAGGCATGGGGAGCTGGGGAGTTGAAACTACTGCCTTTCCACTGCTGCCCAGAAAAGCAATGGTGCAACACAGACAACCTAGTTCTGGGGCTTTGTTCATCATTGTTTTCTCATGTCTTGGGCTTGTGGATGAGAAACACTAGTGGTGGGAACAGCCACAACCCTCTTTTTGTCCTGGTCACCACACAGAACTAAGTTGAGGTGGTGAACAACTTTTTTTGAGAAAGGATCTTCTCTTTTTGTATACTTTTGTTCTTAGTATTGTTTCTGTTACTGTATGTTCCTTATTCCATTTGTATTTGTTTTCAGTGAATTGTTATCCCAACCCAGAATTTCTGCCCTTGTGCCTCTCTTGCTGGCAGGGATGATGGGAAGGGTAGTGGGTAATTTGGGGTCTAATTTCTGTGAGTGTCTGTGCAACAGAAAAAGCTTTGCATTGTGAGATTTAAATATGTGATCACTTTGACATAGGTTCTTGGAAGGCCTGATAAACTGTGAGATGTGATGACCACCCCAAATGCACAGAAATTAACTCTGTACAAGAAAACATTTCTGTTGTACTGCTGCTGAATTCAGAACCAAGCATTTACTGCGTTTAAAAAATAATTTCCACATAACATACTTTTCTTCTGCTTTTTTCCTCACATGAGGGCTAGCAAGTAGCTGCTATTCATGCAAATACACTTGTTCATAGACAAGGCTGCCTACTTCAGCTGATGACTTAAAATAAACCCTTGTATTTCCTGAAAATTTTCTTTCTTTCTCCATTAAGTATAGAATTACCAGGGTTTTCTTTCCCGTTTCTTTTCTTTTTTTGGCCGTGCTTTGTCCCTGGTGAATATTAAGGTGTCTCCTCTCATGAAACAGAGGAGCAAATCAATGCAATGTCTTCATTTGTGGTATGCATTTGTGGCTATAGAAAACATAAGAGTGTCTTGGGGCAGCCTCAAAGCTTGTTTTCTCCTCAAAGAAAAATTGCACAAGATGAAAAAATGCCTCTGAGGTTTAATTATCCTTCTTGGTTACCTCTCACCAGAAAAAAAAAAATGTACTGTAGCTCTGAGTTTTTCCATGACCAAGATACCTGTACTTGTTGCTTTTTTCCTGCCAGTGGTAAATAGGTCTTTAAAAATGAATTGTTTCTCCTTCCTTTTTTCCCCCATACTCTCAAGAGTTTCTCTCTTCTGCAAATGTGCAGAAGATGTGATGTGCAAATTTGGTGATGAAGCCTTGGAGAAAAATTAATCAGACACTCCCTATGTCTGTTTTTCCATATATTTATGTTTGATGTCTGGTTTTTCACTTGCAAGGATGGAGTCTTAATTATGCAATGGTTTTCTGATCCCCAGTGTTCTCCATCAGCTATTTCTTTCATTGGATATCAAATTCTTCTTTCCTTCTTGGTTGCCTTATTTCTTCTTAACATTCTGCTAAAATAATAAAAACTTCAGTAAATTTTTCTTGAAATTTAGACTGGAAGCTTTACATCTGCCAAAATCACCCATACTGGTAAAAAGCTTCCATCATTCTTGTGGGGTTGCCTGAATCATCTTAGGAATAAAACTGCTGGTGGGGCAGTTTAGAACAAGATATGTCCTCATTCTGTGATACTGTTGAGTGACTGGTACCTTCTGGTTCTTCTCCATTTGGTACTTTTAACATTTTTACTGAATGTACCTTATTTAACTACACATTTCCCACAGGATAACATTTGCTTCACCTGCATAAATGAAAAATGAAATATGAAAATTGACCCTGTCATGTTGTGAGGGCCCGATGCAGCATCTTTCACTCCCATGCATTTGTTATTTCAACTGACTGGAATCTTTCCAATAGCTCTGCATGATTTGAGGCCCTTGAAATGGCTATTTTTCCAGCAGCACTATGCAAGGCCAGAACAGAGGCCTCATTCATGATCTGGAAAGGAAGCATAGATTTTTGACCAGTTTTCCAACTGCTAACACAGGTTGTGCTGTGGAGATGCAGAGGGCATGTATTATGAAATTGTGAAAGGACTGGCCTCTCAACCAGGAATCACCAAATATAATTAGCTCACATTTCTACAAAAGAAAGTCTGTGTAGTTTTATGAGGCAGAAATAATGAATATATTGTATCCCTCAAATTTACTGAGAGAGTAGTTGACTATGTCCTATGTGGTCTACAGAAGAGCCAGGCAACAGAAGTCATAAGACTTTCTGCCATATTTTAATTCATACGGAGTTTTAATGGTAGAAGAGATGTTAATTAACTTTTTTCAGTAATATTTTTGCTCATACACTTACTTGATTATCTTCACCTGTAATGTTGAATGTAGAGATAAAAAGAGATTTAAGATTCTCAGCCCACCAGAATGCTAATGAAAGTAGAAGAATGCTAAAGCTAGTATCATTTCAGGCAGATTACAGCAGGAATATTAGGGTCTAGATTTTGAAAACTTTTCTTATCTTTTTTTTTTCCCTTTTTGGCCTAGAGCTACTGGGGTCCTCTTTAATTACTTTTTACCTAATTGCATTTTCACTACTTGTGGAATCATTCTGCTCTTTGCTGGATGATTTCCAGCCTCTCCCACTAGAAGTGGCTGAATTATATATGCTTGGAGACAGAAATGCAATGAAAATGTGTGGTACTATAATAAAAAGTATCATGAGGAAACTACTTTTACCCAGGTTTACTAGTGTACAACACAGAACAGATAATTTTTGGTTTGCTAGTTAATGACAGCAACTTGCCTATGGTCCTGAGGTCAGCTGAGTGTGGCTACCTGCTGACAGGAGGATGGACTGCAGCAGGGACAAACAGCAGAAGGCATCAGGGCCTTGGACACTGTCACTACCAGCCCTGTGGCTGCACCAGAGCTGTGCCCAGGGCACTGTCACCTCACTGGGGTCTCAGGCTGTGACGCCCACTGGGGATCGGAGCAGGTGAGGCAGAGGGCCCAGTGGCGAGCAGGGCCGGACCTGGGCTACTGCCTCGTGGCAGCTGTGCAGGGCTCAGGTGCAGGCACCAAGGGGAGCAGAACCCTGGCTCTGGGCAGCCGTGTTCATTGCCAGCTCCTCCAGCTTCCTTGGGTGATGTAGGTTTTACTGTGCTCCTCTGCTAGAAACAAATGAGTTCCAACTAGGTACTTTGATGTTTCAGAAACAACATATATTTCTTTTTTTTTCCTGGAGGGAAAGGATAAACTGTAATGATTTCCAAGGTTTAATATGACATTCTGCTACTTAGTGATTGCTTTCTTTATCTGTACAGTGCCTGGATTCACAAACTCCATTTACAGCTCAGCTACATATATCTAGCTCTATTGTTTTGATCTTGCCTGACAAGAATGGCATTTGACAGTGAGTGTCAATTTGCAAAAGTGTGTTGTCTGCACTTCTTGAAGAACAAAACAAGTTACTCTTTTATTTTATTATTTTTTAAGCCAAGTATAAAGGTCTACTTTTTTTTAATATTAATTCACTGAAATATCAGAGCTCAAAGGATTTAATTATGAGGCAAAGTGGAAACATCCCATAGAGAAATTATATTCTTGATGACCTTTCCCACATGTTCTTCAATAAGAACAATCATTTTGGAACTTATCTGGAAAATGGATTATACTGACAGAAAAGTGTAACTGTTTTATATTTGCTGAGGAAGATCATGCACCTGAACCATATGCCAGTTACATCAATAGAAATACTTTTCAATATTTTTCAATTGTGGCCTGTTCTGCTGGCGTTGTATAGAAAATGTGGAATGATAGCATGAGATTGAGCAAGAAAGATAAAAAGACACTATAACGAATGGAGTCGTTAAAAGATAAGCTATATACAAACACTTTGTACACCAAAGTAGATGTGTGGGATGTGTGGAATGTGTTCTGATGCACAATTTTACTGTGTTTGCAAAAGCTGGGAAGAAGGAAAGGTTTTGTGCTTACATAGCACAGGTCAAGATATAAAGAGGCACAGTGGAAAACTTGTAGATGTCAGGGATTACGTGAACAGTCAGGGTTGCTTGTCATATTCTATCAAGTACCAAATACAACATGGATCTGGTCTTTACAGTGGTGGTGGAGAATCTGATCAAGCAGAATGCCTTGTATTGATGCCTTGAGAGGCTACCTAGAACAGAAGCTAGACAGTGTTAAAGGAATAAAGTAAGTATTTATTAAGAAGGTCTTCAAAGGATGCACCTTGGGCAGTACAAGTGCTTGGCTGAGGCTACACCCAAGATGGATGACAGGCCATGAGTTCTCACACTTTTATAAGTTTTGGTCCATTTACATATTGAGATTAATTGTCCAATTACAGCTTCAGGTTATGAAGTCACATCCTCCCAGACTGCTCTCCTCAGTTTGCTTTTCTTATACTTATTGGGCCTGAAGCTGCAACAGTGTCCTTGTTTCTCCAGCTGGAAAAGGATTCTTTTGTCTAACTAAACTGTGAAGAGTTATATTCTACTGCAGTACGGAATCTGGAAAATATGAAAGCTAAAACTTAAGGCATCAGTATGATAAGTTTTCTCAAAAGCACTGTTTTGTTATACTTTGACACAGGCAGGAGGTTATTCTTTTGATTTCTGATAGAGACTGGGATTTTTCCTTTTTCTAGACTAAAACAGGATAGTGTCCCAGAAAGGTTTCTTATCACACACCCAAAAGACTTATGAATGAAGTAGCAAACACTTATTAAAACTCTGTTTTCTGTGTTATGCCGTCATATTAAAGGAATATAATGATCCTTTTGATTTGGTCCTAAGAAACTCCATGCAGATTTGCATTGACAAACACACTTGTGTTGTTTTCTTCTGCTCAAACACCAAAGTGAGTAGACGTAACCTAACTCTCATACAGAAGTTCTGTGTAGAAAAGAGTCTGAGCAAATATCTTATTTACAATCTTTAAGGACCCTGTTAGAATGCAGCAGAGGAAATGCTTATTCTGGCCACAGTGGTCTGATAATATGGCTTTATGTGGCTTCTGCACCAACCAGAGCTGACTCTCATTAGCCAGCTGGAAATGCAAAGAGAAAGAATTCACACATGTGCACATACCTTACAAGCCCTCTGTCTTTAGATGTCCTTGAAAGTCCAATCCGATTATTGAATAGACCAATTAATGTGTCAAATATTGATATCAAAATCACAGAATCTTAATTCCTGGTTAGAGGCTCAGCTGTTTCACCTCCTGTTAAATAAGTTATCAATAGAATGATGTTCCATTTTGCTGTTATTTTGCCAAAGAGGGCAGAGATGACAGAAGAAGAAGGAACCAAGTGATTATAGAGAATTTGCAACCAAGTTAGTTATAGTATCTGTGTGTGTGTACATGTCTATACAAATGTTCTTCTAAATTCAACTGAATTGTACATAGCCTCATTGGAGAAACAGAGCTTCATGATGTTTCTATGGACTGGCTTTTATAATGGGGTTGTGCACTTAAGAGTGCATAGTGTTCACAGGATGCTGAAAAAACATTAACTTCCTCAAAAACTTCCTTACCCATGTTAAACTTAATTTAAATAACTTTAGCTTTAGTTTCATCATTTAAAACTGATATAATCAAGTATTTTTCAACGGAAAATACATGCTGATGTCTCTGCAATGCTACACATGTATGAAAGTTTATGACATGCATGGCAGCATGCTCCAGCAGCAGAGCTAATGCCATTAGTAATACAGCAGTCAGACATCATAAAGTGGAAATAACAAAATTGGTAAGAGAAATGTGCAAGAGGCCAATCGCTTTAAATCAATCCCATTTCACATGACAGAGCAGGCAGTAAAACAGCAGACTGTTTTTCTAAGTCTTACTAGTAAAAGCACGCATCATAAGAAGAAAGACATGTTTAGCAAGAAAAAGTCTTATTCCCCTCAGACCTACAAGATAACAGGAAGATGCTGACCCTGGTAGCTGTGAAAAGGAGTTTGAATAATAGCACAGTTACTCAGTCTGAGTGATACTAAGATAACGTGCTGTAAGTCAGGACACCAGACTCCACAAATAAAGCTATGATGGTCTGTCAGATGTGGATAGAGAGGCAAAATTATCTTCTGTGCCATCAGAGGCACTGACTTGTGACAGATAATGGTCAGAACTTACTGACAGTGAAATGTGCTTTTCGAACTTAATTCTTGGTTTCTTCAATTTGCCTAAATTTTGCAGTTAGCTGGGATTGATGGCATCAGACTGCAGGAATACCAAAGGAAATCAGAAAATGTCAAAAGTATCCAAATGCTGACTACTAATTGTGACTCAGTGGGCTAAAAAGCAGCAGTATTTTTCTTCCAGCTGACTTGCCCAATCTAGTCACAAGTCTTATCATACTGGTAACTGGATGCCTTCCTGATGTCCCCATTGTGACTAGACTACCCTAAGTTATACCTACTCACTCATTGACAGCAAAGCAGTTGTTAGGAGGCAGTGCTGTGACTTGGCAGCTGTTAGGTCTGCAGCTGCACAGTAAATTAAATATTGTAAGGCTTTGTCAGCAAACTTTACAGATTGCTTTATCAAAGAGAAGGACAATAAGGTAAATGTTGTGACTTTTTTTAGGAACAAAGCCTTTGTTTTTTTATATGAATCAGCAAAGAATTTTAAATCTTTCTCTGAAGACCTCATACAGCCATGTGGATAATGAGAAGTGAAACTTGTCTCTGGAAAGATATATTGGCAATTTTATTCCCTTCAGTCCATGCTTGGATTCTGGCTGTTTGCTGTGAGAGGTGTCAGACAGCTGAGCATTAGAAACATCTCATACTGGCCATACTTGTGATAGGCAGGTACCACATGTCACCTTCACTTTTCCTAATGCAAGGAGACAATGTCATGAGGAGCTTCAGTGAAGATTTACAGCCCATTGAGATCCCTTTTTCTCTTCTCAGGAGCTAATGTAAGCAATAAAGTACACAAGCCCATGGAGCTACATAACTCTTTTTGTCAGCTGGGTCATTTGGATTCAATATATCCTAAACTAGGTTACAGGAGTGTCTGCTATTGTGTGGTGAATGTTCTGAAAAGCCAAGCCTAGCACACACCTCTTCCCTTACCACAACCTAACAAACAGAATCAAACCTAACAAACAGAAGGCTTGTGTTGTTGGACAACAGCAACACAAGCCTTGCAGGTGCAATAATCTATTTGCAAGTGATTTCCTAGCTAGATCTGCATTTTTGCTTTCATGCATACCCTCTCTTCTTTGCTCCTTTTCCTTTTGCACTCCCCAGGTACAACAAAGTGCTGTCATGTCATCCTCTGTAATTCTTGACAGTATAATTTCTCTAGGTCAAAAGTAAAGCAGTGTAACTGTGAGGAAAGAGGTATTCTCCTTTTCATAATGGCAAAGTGAAAGTTCCAAAGAGATTGGTCACTTTCAGGAAATAAGAACTTGTGATGAGTGTTTATATAACTTTTGATTTAACTTATGTCAGTGTTTTTACAATATTTGTCAGCACTATTGCTAGAATAAACAGCAAGTTGGGACAAACTGGCAAGTCTGTGTACTCTGCTTTTTTTGCTGAAGTGTGGTGCTGCCTATCATAAATCTGTTACACTGAAAATTAGGACAGACTCTCCATTTCTGGAGCACAGTGAAGAAGACGAATTATGATGGCCAAAAAATAGCTATGATGTGACAGTTGTTATCATTGTCACAGGTAAACTGGTTTGAAGAAGGGTAATTTCTGTTGCAGTTGTTACTGCAGAGGTTTGAATTGCTACTTAGATGACCAGAGCTTTGTCACAGTATTGTGCAGGCTGACAAATGACTGTGCAAGAAAGGTGTTGTTCTTCCTGGATGACATTTCAGGTGACATTTATTAGTTAGTAATAATACAATGCATTTACATATCTATCTATCTATCTATCTATCTATCTATCTATCTATCTATCTATCTATCTATCTATCCACTATTATCTATTGGAAATTATTCATGGAGCTGCACAGGAGAATCAGTGATCCATTCCAACAGAATCCACGCTTACTACATTGTACAGAAGTCAGGTATCCTTGTTTATATCTAAAGGGGAAGAAGCAGAGAAAAGCAGTATTTTGTTGGACATAGACAAGGGGTGGATGAAGAAGGAAGTATACTATAGCATCTGGACTGATGTTAATTTAAAAGACTGATGTAACTGTTCATAACAGTCATCTGGATAAAGTACCTATATTTGATCTTTGTTTGCAATCTGAGCTTAAGAAATTCAGTAAGAATAAGATGCTTCAAAGTTATTTTCTGGAAAGAACTTCCAGTTCTAGAGCTGGAAGACTCATTCAAGCTAAGTCTATTCTCTCTTTTTAAACTGCAGCTAACTAATAAACACTTGTAAAATATTTTGGTTCTGTAATGTCTAGTCTCCAATTTCTCGGTGTGTATACAGCCCTTTGCATCTCATTACTTTGTTTGCCTTGAAGAAAGACTGACATTTTCTGCAGGGACTAAAATGGGAGATTTTTTGTGATAATGAAATGTGTATCCAAAAAAACCCCAAACCAACCTAAGGAACTAGAAAATATCTAAATTAGAAAAATGAGTGTACTCTATGGTGGGCTAATTATGCCAGGATTTTTGTATGTTTTCTTTTTAACCAGGCACCAGTTAGAAATCTCTGAGCTACTGCCTCATATTCCTTCTCTATTTAGCACTCGAAGAAAAGGAAATTAGATACTAATTTTGCTTTAATTTTATTTTTTGTGTTCTTATAATTCATACATTTTGTACTGCACGAGGGTGAAATTATATGCTTGTTATAAAGTCAGATTAAGATGATTGATTCCCCACCACTGTCCCTGCTGTGATAAGAGTTGGGGGGGCTTTTGCCACTGAGGCATTATTACATTCTCTTATTTCCTCTGGAACGAGGCAGGAACTTCTCTCTCATCCTAAAAGAAGGAATGCAATTCTACCGATTTGTTTTCAGTTTCATTAGATTTATTCGGAGTTTCAGTCTTGCTTAAAATTTGGAAAATTGCATGAGTCAATCTAGAGACAACTTTTTCCTTGGTTTTGAGGATTTTTTTTTGTGTGGTTGTCTTGGGTTTTTTCAGTTTTTCTGGACAGGTTCTTCCCAAGTCTCAGAGGTCTCTGATCCTACTGGCAGAGGTACCTATGTGTATCTAAGTAAATCATGTAACTCAGCAAAGAGTATCCCCAGTGACTGCTCCCCTCAACCTCTCTGTTCTTCTCTCTGCTTTGTAACTCCTGGATGAAGTTCAAGGGCTGACATCAAACGGATGACCATAGACATAGCATTGGAATTTGAACATTAGAACTACGCTCTCTAGGGAGATAACAGTCCTGTTTTGGTGTTTTATCCAAGCACAAACAGAATCTACTGTAGGTAACGAGAGTAATTTCTATTACAGTACCTGTTTATGGTTTAAAAGATAACCAATCAAGAAAAAAAGGTAAAAGGATGTTAACATTCCCTACAGAACTGTAAATTGAAGCATTGGAGTTCTTACTTTACTCTAAGACTGAGAAAAGCAAAGACTAAAAACAGAATTTGTAAGTGAGAAGTTCAAAAGCAAGTGAGTAAGCACTTTTGATGTGGTGCTGTAGGCAGAAAAAGCAAGAACAAAGTCTGAAAATCGGTATGGCTTCCACTGGCAGGCAAGTTCCATACTGAAAAGCAGTCAGTGAGCTGTGGCTTACACTGGAATTGGAACTGTTTAGTACATACGTAGAGCTGTACTTCCCCCAGCAGTATGATGTTTTCTGTATGACAAAATCATAAGGAAAGATACTGAGAAGAAAGATAAATTAATAATTTTCAGAGAATTAAATTAGATGTCCAGTGCAATTACCTGAAATTCTTAGCAAGCAAAACACTTTTTCTTTTAATAGAGTTCTTTCCCATTTAAAATATTAAAAACTATTCTAAAAATTTTAATGAAAGTATGTAATCTACTGCAACATTAGCAAGCATGTCCCAGCTCTGATTGTGATGATGATGTGGAGAAAGTGTATTCTTAAATTATTGCATTTGCACAGTATTCATCTTGTAGTTTACTTGAATATTTGTTGAGGGTGCATTTTTTATCCTTTTTGTCTTTGTCTTTTTTCTGCTGAATTCTGTATCCTTTTAATAAGAAAGTTATTTTGCTCTGCATTTGCCAAGGGAGTCATGCAGGTTCATTCTATTTTGTTGAAGTGTCTTTTTTGTTAGAACAGCAGATAACCGCTCACTAATTAAAGTAAATGGCACACATTAATGTCTCTGTGGTGCTTTCTTTATTTCAGATTGATATTTCTTGTCACCTATTTCTCCCTTTTGATAAGGAAGGTGTCTGTGCCCTTCAATTACTTGTGTAGCTTTGTAATGTTTACCCTGCTTTATGAAATATCACTAGGCTGTAGTGACATCAGTGATCTTTGAGCTGTTTTATAATTTCTGACACTGGTTTGGTAAGTGATTTGAGAAAGTCTGTGACAAGTAATTACAACTTGAATTGGTAGCTTTGGACATTAGTAAAAAAACTTACTGAAACTGAGCTTTGAGGTGTTTACATTTATTAGTACAAATCATGCTAAACCCTCTGGAATAGTTGAGCATCCTACTTCAAGCTTTCTTAGCTACCTTATGGAAAAAAAACCCTTGGAAACAGTATCTGTTCAAAATAATTTCTTCAGTCTTGCAGGCAATTTGTGATAAACAAGGACCTCAACATAGATTGCCTAATACTTTTTTTAGCTCAGTGTCTCAGTTCAGTAAGTGCAGGTGACTTAAAAAAATTTCCTGGAGCATTAAATGTATTCCAATTTACTAATCTACCTTTAATTGTGTGTGATGCAGAAGTGGTTAATTATTTTATTCCTACAGGGTGAACCAAAACCTGGAAATGCTGATGCTAATGTTCTCTTCCTAACCATGTTTTTCAGAAAGGGAGGAAAATCTGAAGGTTCACAGCATTAATGAATAACAGACCTTCTTAACTGATCTCTGTCAGGTCCTGTAAACAACCATTTCTCTTCAGTGTACCTGCATTTTTTACCCCTTTCTAGAACACTATTATACAAATCCTCTTTTCTATCACTAGGCCAGAAGACACCTGACTGCAAAAAAGCCTGGCTCAATTCCATGACTGAAAGAAAGAACTTCATGTCAGCAACTCGTTGCAATGTAGAATGAAATGAAAATAAAACACTTGCCAAGGCATGAATGTCTAATATGTCTTCTAAACTTACATATTGAGATTGATATTCTCTTTTGAAGTGGATACAAATCTGTCTGACATGCCGTTCCTTGTTCAGACGATCTTGATGAATGTAGCTAATTGTTCTACTGCTGTTATCTATTGTAGGTTGCCTAATAACTCTTTATAAAATGCATCTGTCACTACCCTTTCAGTCCTTGAAAGTATGCTATAAAGTGGAAGTATTAGAGGCAACATTTGAGGTGCCACACTAAAGGCTGATAACACCAAAGCCTGATAACTAACACTACACCATTAGGTGAAAGAAGCATTAGAGCCAGTAGCAGGAGTGACAGCAAGAATTGGTGAGATTTTATTATTTATTATTTTAAAATTATCAAACTCTAGTAGAAGGTGTCTCTGCCCATGGCAGGGGAGTTGAAACTAGATGATCTTTAAGGTCCCTTCCAACCCAAATAATTTCATTATCGAGTCTTTGGGCCAAGAGGGAGGTAAAAAAGCTTTTCTCCTTTCTTCCTTTTATTCTATTGGTATTGCTAGCAGACTTTGCAAGGCCTAGAAAGTTTAAAGGGGAGACGAAGGAAAATAGCATAAATGGGCTGAAGACTTGGTTAGGATTTGGGTTTTCTTTGTACTTTTATAATGTTAAGGCACAGGTGAAAGCCTTTGTTTTTGATTTAGCCTTTTGGACACAGTTAAAAATTTCTCTGAATTAAGGTGTACTAAGGAGATTACTATAGATCAATCCTGGAATAGTTAAAAATAGTTCTCTAAATGATACTCATACAGAAAATAAAGAAGTGAATCTTGGAAGAATTTAACTCTGCCCTTTAGAAAATTTATGCTGTCTTATATTCATTAAAAAAAATTACTTTTTTTCAGGGGTTACAAGGTAGGTGTGAATCAAGTCAACAGAAAACTGCAGAGGCAAATTAATGCTACTAGGCTGGTCAATAGATTATGAAACAGTTAAATGGATTCTCCAAGGCCTTTGGTCTGTGAGAAATTCGGGAGACTTGATGTATGTAATCAATTACCTGGAAGGAAAACTATTGGCTACATAGATTCTATCAGTCTATTTCAATAACAAGCCAAATGAATAAACGGACTTTTTCTACAGAGCAGTAGAATATCCTCATTGAGCTCTTTCAGTCTGAGATCTGAGTGTATGACTAATTTTCCTGTTGCACAACTTAAGAGTTTCTACCTAAGTTATGTTTTTTCCTTTTAAAAAGTAGGAATTTTTACATATTTACACAATTAGATGGAATGTACATATTTCCCACTCCAGTAACTGGTCTGTAGCTGGTGTGACTGAGGGCTTGTTTCTGCATGTGAACTACTAGTCAGCAAAACATTTTTGGGCTTAGCTTTGACCCCAGCATTAATCACTAGCTACCATGGTTGGACAAATGAGATAATTAGCAGTTTCTAAATAAGATCTTTTTTCACTCCAAAGTAACTAGTGTCCTACTGAAGAACTGGGAAAGTAGCAAGATTAATTTTCTTCTCCAGGGTTTCCAAGTGAGCCCTTTCATGGAAAAATAACCTAATTTGACAAGTGTATGAAGACTTCTCAAATCTATTAATATTTCCTCAACAAATTTAATTATAAGAACAGTAATAAGCTCAATGGTTTTTCCTCAAGTTGTGTCCTGTCACAACTAAGATGATCTCAAGTCATTAAAAGGGTTGTTTTAAAAGCTAATAGTTGGATTGGTCTTTCTGGATTTTATGTAACTCAAATGAAATTGATTTTTAAATAGACATTTGGTATGCACCAATGGTTTCTGGGCATTCCCCTCTGGATGTACATAGCTGAACAGTTAGTCATCATCTCTGAATAATACAAACATTGACTCTTCAAGGTTATGATGAAGGTACTTTCAGCGGCATTTCACTCTTGTGTAAAATTTTCTCAGAGGCTTAGAGCTTATCTTTTCTCTTAATATAGATTTGGTTTTCCCCCTATCCGTAGATCAACCTTGCTGATTTTACTGGGAAAACTAAAGCATATTGTCTTTACTGTGCTTGTACCTCACATATGTCAGTTCCAGAGGTTAAAAAACCCCAGTATTTTTTAAAGTAACAAAACCTAGCATTTGTTAAAGAAAAATCTTCAGAAACAGTTCATTCACTTCTTTAGGGTCTCACTGGTTTGTAGAAATCATATTTGGACAGATTTTGCTTCAGATACAAAAATCTCAGAAACTCTCAAATAAAGAAACATGGGAGTCTGCAGATATCTATAACTAACAGGGTAGCTTTATCTAGATTGCAGCATCCCACACAATATTTGATATTTCCATAGCACATCCTTGATGTATAAAACCTGAGAACACCTCAGGAAGGTGGGAAAATGTTAATCTCCCCATTTTTATACACATAGAAAGTAGGTCATGTAGCTCATTTTATGAAAAGATTTTCCTTCTCTTTTTTTCCACAGTTATATACTTTTTTTTTAACTGTCAGTCAAAACAAAGTGTAAAGACCACATTGCAGGACAAATGGTGTATAAATGGATTTTGTAAATTCTGTCATATCTATGCAAACATGACAAAAAGAAGGCTTCCAAATGTGCATGGTTAAAACACAGTACAATTCACAAACTGCTAGCTCAGCCTCTCAGCTGCAGCCATTTTCAGTATATTGCTTTTGGAAGTTTAAAAACATGAGAACTTTTCTTACGCTAAAAGTTAACCCCATTTCATTACAGAATGGGCCAGAATTTGGGAATATGGTAAATTAAGATGTGCAAAGAGTTGCTTTTAGAGCCTTTTCACAACTCCATTTCCAGTGCTGCTCTGTGCCAGAGGGTATAACTATTACTGAAACCTGGGGGCTGCCTTGGTCACAGAAGTGAAGATGCATCAGCTAGATGCGAAACAACTGACAAATTCTTATTCAGCACTGTAAATGCAAAGGTAGTTCCTCTGAATGGATTAACATGTGCAGTTATTCTAGGCACTTACACATTTATTTTGATTACACCCTATATTTTATTTACATCAATAAATGGTTTATGTGGATTTGCAACCATTTCTACTGGCTTTTAAAAAAGCCAACAAAAGTGTAGCAGAGTTGTTTTGGATATTCTGATCTTATGTCAGATTGTCCTTAACAAATGCCATTCCATTTGACAAAGAAAAGTATCTTTCTTCCATTAGAAGGACTTGACAATACAGATACCATCACTGTTTTGTCAGGCTTAATTGCTGATTTAACATCAATGTGGTCAACTGACCATGCTAATAGGGTTTATCCATAGCTTGAAGAAATTGTATTCTATGTTCTCACTAAAGAGTTTCTGAGCACAGGCGCCAATACAACAGCTTGTGGCCTCCCTGATGCACAGACTCTGATCCAGAATAGTAGAATCTTGAAAGAATCCTAATATGCACAGTAAAATTGAGTGTTACAGCAATGCATACAAACTGGCCTCTTTCTTCTTCCCTCATCCACACAGCATAAGTTTAGAGATCTGGAGTACTGGAACATCTATCTCTAAAGGAAGTCCTTGACCAGGAATGTCAAGGACAGAAGAAGCCAAATTTTTTTTTTTAATATTTGGCTTTGAAAAATCCTATCATTTCAGAGCAGAAGATTAACAAGAATTTAAGCCAATTGAGTTGATAAGATGCCTAGTAGATACCAGAGATAAAGAGCTTTATTGTGTATTTATCTTGTAGAGCCTAAATGTCATCCTTACTGTCTTCTCTTTCTACAGTTTCTTTACAGATGAAAAGTTTATTGACAGCTCCATAAGAAGACCTAGTTCCATATCCTGCTGGGAGCTTTTTTGGCATATCATTAAAACATGCAGATATACAATGATTAGAGACAGGAACTGTACAAAATCAATGACATTCAGTCCAACAGGAGCCAGAGAATGGAGCAGTTTCTAATATCTGAAAGAGGAATGACTCTGAGTGCCACAAGCTTTTCTCACTGGCATTCCAGGAAAGGTATTTGAGACCTGAAAACAGTGCTGCTTATGAAATAATGAACTGTAATCTAAACCATTTTGCTATAGAGAGAAATAAAGTCATAAAAGGACAAAAAAAGCCTGAGTTTTTATGCTCATCCTCAAGGTTTTGAGACAGCTGAAAACATATAACTAGAGTTTACATTCTGTCATATGACATAATCATTAAAAGTTGCAGCAGGTTAGTTGGAATGCTGTGCCATCATCTGAGGAAATCTAAAGGCAACAATTAATGTGTCCTGAAGCTAGAGAACATCAAAGAGAGAAAACTCTCTGATAGTTGTTAGCTTATGGCTTTTTCACTCTCCTTTGGTTACAGCAGGGACAGCTACCTTAGGCATCCCAATGTATGACTGCCTGTTCTAACATGGTTTTTATCGGCATCATTCAGAGCTCCATGAGGGCAGGGAACCATTTCTTGTGATGTACACTGGAGCTGTGAAATCCAGATTGAGGTGACTCTGAGGGTTGAAGCAGAGGTAATGAGACAAGGCAGGCCCATTTTCGCCAGAATTCAGGGAGTAGAAGATTAATTAGTTGAAACAGTCTCCCCTTGAGATTGACTTTAAAAGGCAAAATATGTTGAAGTATCTCATATCTAACCTTTAGTCTCAGTGGCCCTATGTGTCAAGCAAATGAGCATGATTTTCCTCATTAATCAAACAGGTAAAATCAAAGTATACAGATTATGCAGGGTTAGATTATGTGTTTGGAAGGGATAAGGGTTCAGGCTTACTGTTGTGACTCAGAATGACCCATATATCTGGTGTTGTTTGTGTTGTAGTAAGGTGACAGCACCATGGTGACATTGACGCCATGCTGACAATGCTGTTCAAGTAGAGACGTGTCTTGCTTGTTTTCCCAGTGGATGCAGAATTTTTCCAGCTCCTGTCTCATGAAGACTTGGTCAGCAGCTACACTTCAAATCGAAGTTTAGTAGTGAAATTCTTGCAGGGTATGCAGAAAAAGAGCCAATGTTGTCTTATTAATATTTATCTTTGGGTTTTCTATTTCTGACTATTTTTTCCTCTGTTTTTTCATCTGTTGAAGACCTGTCTTTTCACTATGACAAGTGCAGCTCAGCTTCCCCTTTTGCAGTGTCTTCACACACCCTGGGAGCAGCACAGACAGTACTAACTGATGGTGAGCTGAACACAGTAACCACTTAAGGAGCTGAGATATAGAGGCATCCTTTGTCCAATTAAGTATTTCCTCCTGCTGGAGCTCTGTTGAATTCCTGAACACTTATTTGCTTTCTCATGATTTGCTTAATTCAATTGTATAGCCTGAAATTTTCCTCTCTGGGAAGAGAAGGCTCTTCCTTAAATGCCTCTGAGAGCTTTGGGGACTCTACCAATTTGTTTACTGCTGGTAGACAGAAGCAGACAGCTTCACTCCTGTTCTTTCCAATTAAAATATGTAATGCCTTTTCATTCCTTTCACTGCTCTGTAGATATCTCTTCTAATTTTATTGCTTCATATTTTTATTATTAAATTTGCACTGAAGTTTTTTCTTCAAATAAAGAAAAAAATCCAGCAAATCATGGAATAGTTTAGGTTGGAAAAATCTCTAAGATCATAATAAATTAATTGTTAACCCAGCACTGCCAAGTCCACCACTAAACCATGTCACCAAAGTGCTGCGCCTGCATGTCTTTTAAATACCTTCAGGAATGAGGACTCAGCCTCTTCTCTGGACAGCTGTTCCAACACTTGTTAACTGTCCCGGTTTTTGAGACAGTTATCTGTCAGGGAAGGCAGAAAAAAAAAATTGTAAGCCCCCACCCTCTCCCTCCGAATTATTATATCTCGAAAACAGAGTTCTCAGGCAGAGATATGGGAATAGGAATAACAGTTCTTTACTAATATATATATATATATATATATTANCACGTCCGGCAGGACAGGGGAGTGGAGGCCACAAACGGAGAGGAAGAAGCAGAAGCAGAAGGAACAGCCGCTCCGTCTGGATGATGGCAAAAACCTCTTCCCCCAGCAGAAACAGCTCCGAGAGTGTCTGTGTTGCTCTCCCAGAAGGACCCAAAAACCAAACCCGCTCCCCTCCCCACTGCCCCCGGGGGCCCAGCCGATTCTTTTGTCTTTTAAAGTACCGATGATGTACCAACCATCAAGGCTTTTTCTCTCAGCTAAATGGGAAAAATTCCACTAGCTAAGAAACGGAAAAAAAACCATGTAACCCCCAACATTAACCTTTCCAGTGAAGCATCTTTTTCCTAATATCCAATCTAAACCTTCCCTGGTGCAACTTGAGGCCATTTCCTCTCTGCTGTCACTTGCTACTTGGGAGAAAGACTGACTCCCATCTGGGTATAACTTCCTTTCAGGTCTCCACTGAAACTTCTTCAGGTGAAACAGCCCCAGCTCCCTCACAAACTCCTCATAAGACTTGTGCTCTAAATTCTTTATCAGCTTGTTGCTCTAATACCTCAATGTCCTTCTTGTCAGGCCTAAAATTGGAAACAGTATTTTAGCTGTGGCCTCACAGTGCCATGTCCAGGGGTATGATCACTGCTCTGGTCTTGCTGGTCACATTATTGCTGATACAAGCCAGCATGTATACTTTTGAGGTCCTGTGAATTCCATTTACTGGAGCTGATTGATTTTCCTAGAACAGAAGAGATTTTTGCAGTAAATAAAATGAGAATATTTATTACTTGCATATATCACTTTTGAAATCCTAAATGATGCGTATATTTAAAGAAGCCATTAAACTTCTTTGGGACAGAAATATTATAATTTACCTCTGCAAACTTCTATTTTGAATATAAGGTTTCTATATTACAATCTAAAAAATTAAGCAGTTGTTAGCTAAACCACAACTTATGTCCACAGAGTAAAAATGCTTTTGTTCTACCACATCTTCTCTAATGTTATTTTAATGTACTGGATAGGGGACTACTTAGGATGAGAAGCTTGATCCATATTAGCACTCCTAAAACCAAGTAATTCCTGGATAGATTTAAAAGCTTTGAGTTTTGTGTTATGCCTCTAAGATATAAAAATCTCAAATGGAGTGTTCTAAATTCTCAAAATTAAGTCAAGTCAGCATTTTCTCCTCTAAATTTACTATTCCATGTACTTTATGAAAATCCAGGTTCCATCAGAAGGGGCACTTTTCATTGAGGCTAAGATTCTTTGGTGGGGTATTTGGCAGTGTGTCCTTGCAAGAAAAGCGAGAGGGAAGGACATCAGGTAGTGTTTGGTTTCAAGAATGTCTACGGGATCCTTATTAGCTTCTTCAGTTTTCTGAGCTAACTGGACACCAGTTGGCCCCCAAGTATCATTTTTAATCAAACTTCTCTATGTTTCAAAACAAGTCTGATGTTCCAGCTGTTGGTCTGCTGTAAGTGTTCATGTAACTACCTTGAATGTGCAATTAGAATATTGACATATCATATGCAATTAGAATTTTGACAGAAAGTTCTTAGGGCGCTTTTCTATTTTTCTGAGCTTAACATTGTACTTTTGCAGTGTTAAAGGGTAACTAAAAGGTATAGGTGTCCACTGCTGTTACTACACTCAAATCAAACAGGATAGCTGCTTGCCTCTTAATGTGGCATTGCCCAGTCTTGAAAGCTCTGAGGCTTTTAGTACTTGATAGGGACTGATAAATTTATGTGCTTAGAAGCAAGTACAAGAAGCAATGTGGTAGATCCCTTGGGCTCTTGCTGTGAAATATCAGTAGTTGTGGGTGCTTAGTAAAATCTTCTGTAGTAATTAACCATTTCTAACTTTATCCACTAATCACAAACTCTGTGCTCAGCAGAATTAAGCATGTCAACCCATTAGCTTATATCCCTGAGCAAGTGAAGATGCCAAAAGACTATTATATGTAATCCTTGATTTCCTAAAACCCATCTTTATCTCAAGATTACTGAATCAGCAGGCAGATGAACTTTAGTTTGTGATTCTTTGGCATGGTTCCAGGTACCATCATATCTGAGATTATTTGCAAGGCATTTACACATTCTCAATAGGAGGAAAAATTTTCCAAATGACTCCAAATTAGCTGAAGAACAAGAGGAAGAAAATCCATTAATTACAAGAGAACATATGCTCCCTCCCATTCTTTTTTGCACATGGCTTGTCAAACATCTTTTTCATACATTTGGAATTTCTAAGGAAAATACTGTTGAGGCAAATGTATGTACATCTAGATGTCTACAAGCAGGTGTAGTAAAGTAAAACCTCCAATAAGATGTGTCACAGACAGAATGTGCACATTATGTTTACATGCTTAGTACTGGTGTTTTTCAGAGGCTACTTAGTCATGTGCCTGAACCTGTGAGTGTGTACAGAGGGAGGTGTACATGAGTATAAAGGTTTGCATGTAAGGGTTTGATCAGCAAAGTGCTAATGATCATTATTTCCGAACATTAAAGATTTTTTCAATTTACTATTCCATTTTGTGAGGGAGTAACATTATGAGGTTTGTTTCTTCATCCAGGTAAGAGCTTTTGATGAGTGTTAAATGATCTAAAGTTTCTTAAGGTCTTGGGCTTAAAATTCAGTGCATTTCAAATAACATATAAACATTTAAAGGCATGCTGTAAAAAACACCAAAGTCACAAATTTTCCTAGAGAACTGAAAGCCTCACTTCTTCTTGCACAGAGGTTCTGGATTTATTTTTTCTTGTTGTTGATGGACTTAGTCTCAAAAGATGTATCTTAAAATATGACCACATAACACCTGAATGCAATACTATGGTCACCTGAGTTATCTGTGGGACAGTCAACATGGAGCAAACCACAACATGAAGCAAACTACAACACACAGAGAAATTGCCCTGCAGCCTTGAAGCAATATATCTCCATGTCAACTAGCTCTGTATCTTAGAAGGGGGTTTTTGATGCCTGTTACTAGTCTGAGAACTCAGACAAGTACATTTTGCAACAATATAAAGCCTCTGTTTGGTGCCTAGTTCATGATGTATGACATTCCTGCTAGGACCTTTGAGAATTTAATTTTTAACGGCTTGTGTTGCAAGTTGCATGTCTGTAAAACAGAAAAGGTAAAATTACAATGTACACCTCATGCATTTGTTAACTGGTTTTTTCATCTATTAATGAAGAATTTATGTAAATCAAAAACAGTGTTAGAAAACGCACACATACACACACACAAACACACACACACACACACACACAAAAGGCATTGTAATCATGTTCATCTGTAGCAAATTTCTGCAGAGATGTGCAAGACTTATCATAATCTTTCAGCAAAACACTTAGATTTTTCTGCTTCTTTTCTGAAGACTTTGTTGTGTGTGCCAGTAATTGCAATTATTCTAGTAATGACACTCTGTGACATCCTGTAGTCCTCAAGCTTGCTAGCAGAGCTGACAGCTATCATAGAACATGTTAGCTTTCCCAAGGGGAATGTCAGTCAAATTTCCTTCTTGCACTTTGCTGTTCCACCTTAGGTATATGCATGGACATGTGCACACAACTTCTGGGGACTGAAAAAGCAGAGCCTTTCTGTCAGGTGCCCCAGAAGGATTTCACTGTAGAATTCCAGCAAAAATACCCAAAGAATTCCATATTTCCTTCTCACTGGTGACCACCTACTCCACCTGTTTATTGTTGCTTACATCTGGCTTGGGGAAATGCAGGGACATGGTTATCAGTCAGAACCACAAATGCAGCAGCTGCCAGCTGGTTTGCTAAAACTTGGAGAGCTGTTTCAAATACATAGGTAAACATTTGTTATGATAAAAGTGCTGACATAATTGCAACATGAAGCAAGTTATATCAAGGACATGATTCAGATGCTTTTTAAAAAAAAGAAATAAAAATTATTTGTGATGCTTTGTTCTTCCCATCCTGTATTAAACAGTAACAGTTAGTGATCCTTGGGAAAAGCAAATTTCAGATTCTGCTGCAGAGCAAAAATATCCTGTAATCTTTGCAATTTTATAGAGTTTTCAGAGTAAATATTAGACTAAAAAGTCATTAATTTTCATGTTTCTCTGGATCACTATAGATAAAAAGTAATTACGAACATTTTTCTGCAAAGTAGTTGGCAGAAATAATGTGTTTTTTTGCAAGTAAGATTGTTTGTATGAAGAGTTGTTACATAGCAACATGCTTCTGCTTGAAAAGAATTACCATCCTATTAAGGTGTGAATGATTTCTATATTAAGCTAATAACCCAATGCCAGGAAACTTTTTGAGAAATGTTCCATTTTTGTGTACAGAATTAGGATGTTCTATTTTTATTATTCAGTTTATCTGCATTTTAGACGAATGTTAATGTTTATGGTCATACTTTTCACTAGCCACTGAAGAAAACGGATATATATTGCTACATTGTTATAGAACACTTCCCACGTAATTATATTTTGGATGTTCATTTATTGACTCTTAGAATTGTGCAAATCCAGAAACCAATGGTTAAAGAAAACCTGTGTGGAAGTTATGTAGCTGTTATTATTAGAGGCAGGGGAACATTGGCAACTGGAAGGAAATTAAGACAAATTCAAAAAAATTAACTTAAAAATATCTGAGATTAAATACAAAAAAGGCAGAAACTTCCAAGTTCTAGAAATTATAAAGGTGGCTTCCTAAAAATATAGACAAGACAATTTCTTTAAACTAAGGATAGTTTCTTATCTTCCAGTTGAGTTTTGTGTCTCGAATGAAACCAGTTAGAATTTTACTTCCCATCATCCTGAATGACTTAGTGAAATAAGAGAAACAAAAGCATGCTAACTCAGAAAAGAAGGAAGACCAAGATTTGCCAGCGAAGGCCACCTGTGTCATGATGCAGTGTGAGTGTTTTAATGAGTGTTTTAATGTTCGGTGCTCCTGTGAATGGCAGATACTGCTCCTAGCTTCCTTTCATTATGTTTCATGCTAATCTACACTGGTAGATTGATGTAATTTCCACCTGTATTTTCAAATAGATCATACTTATTTCAATTTAAGCACTACAAGTGTGATGATGGTGAAAGTAAAATCTCTGTGAGAAAATGCAACACTCCTATGTTACTCCTGCAGGAGTGTGTAGCATTCCTGAATTTAAAATAATATTCAGCTTTGGAACAGAGCAGACAGTTTCATAAGATCAAAACTGTACTAGGTTGCATAAGCTATATATGCTTACTTTGGACATGTGATGAGAATCACCCTAAGAATAAAATTAAGCAGAGGTATTTGGATTACATCAAAGAATCTGTGAAGTAATTTTCCCTGTCTGACCATTCAGGAGCACTCTGGCAGTCACATTCCCACCACCAGACACATTCTTCTGGGACTGAAGCCCCTTTGCAGCAAGTGGCTCCACTGACAGGAGGTCTGCTTGATTCCCTCCCTGCACACCCTACACTCATGCAGTTAGACAAGATTTCCTTACCAGCTCGACTTTCGTGTTCCCAAAATAGAGTCTCAGACATCGCATTCCTTAAAGCATTTTATCCACAATGCAGTAACACAGAAACAGCTTGAGCTGATGCCTCTGAGGAGTGGCCTCTAACAAAGGAATCCCTGGGACTGCATACTCTCTTGAAATGTATGCGGTCTAAGCCCACTGAAGTCTACCTGCATGAAATGTATTCCTCAACAGATCTTATAATTTAGGTTGGAAAATACTTCTAAAATAATGAAGTACAACCATTAGCCCAACAGCACCATGTCCATCACTAAACCATGTCTCTTTAGTGCCATACCTGCAAGGCTTTTAAATATCTCCAGGAATGGTGACTCAACCACTTCCCTGGGCAACCTGTACTTGACAAACCCTTCCTTGTAGATTTTTTTCCTGCTATGCAATTTAAATCCCCCCTTGTGCAACTTGAAGCCATTTTGTCTTGTCTAATAACTTTTTTACCTGGTAGAAGAGAATAGCCCCCACCTCACTACAATATCCTTTCAGGCACTTGTAGAGTGATAAGATCTCCCATCAGCCTCCTTTTTCCCAGCTGTAATGCCCCCAGCTTCAGCTGCTTCTCCTGTCTTGTGCTCCAGACCCTTCCCCATCTCCA
>VWYI01032180.1:0-10469 GCA_013399455.1 Anthoscopus minutus
AAGGAAGGAAAGGAAGGAAAGGAAGGGAAAAGCTGTGGACTGAAATCTGAGCTGCATTTCTGCATCCAATAAAGGCTGGAAAAGGATTACTGCACCTCAGACCCGGATAACCAATCCCAGTTAATGGGAATGGGACCAGAACAAGGCTCCGCACCCAGCAATCAGCTGGGATTGGAAATAACATTCCCAGGTTAAACCCCCAGCACAGGAGCCAGACCCCTGTTCCCTGTAATGGCACCAATAATAAACCCCAGTACTCCAGCACAGAGCTGGTCCATGTCTGTGAGGGGGAAACAACAGAGAAATCTGGAACCCATAATTGATAATTAAGAATTGACAATTAATCTCTACAGTCCCATGAATACCCACAGTGAAAAGGACAGGCTAAAAACAGGAGGCATCACAATGCAACAAACTGAATGATTGTTGTTGTTGTTGTGATTATTATTTTAATTTCTCGCTTTCACATCATTTTCCATCTTCATTTTCAGCTGTGGCAAAACATAAAAAAAGGAATGATGTTTTTTATGACTGCCTAAATGAATAGCCCAGCTTCCCCCAGCAGATTCTATGGCATCCTGTTATTTTTAATTGTTTTCCTCTCATTTAGCCGGTCTCTGTCAGGCACCAAGTGCTCTGTTAATATTTGATTTCTGCAGGGCCCAGGGAGTTCCTGTCATAAAGGAGATTTCTGTGGACAGATTTTTAAATGGGAGCTTTTGGGCCAACAAATCTGCTCCAAATGATGACATAAATATTACAGCTGGTCCTCAGTGTGAGATCTAATGGGGCTTTCAATCTTTGAGGCAGATAAAAATAAATACCCTGAATTGCATTCCTAGAAGAAATAATCAGGTTTGTTTCCTGAGAGGCATCAAGGCTGAATCTGCTCCAGAAAGGTCTGGGAAGGTGAGAGCAAAGCAGGCATTGGTCACTTTGTCAGGAGCTCCAATTCCCACTAAAATCCAATCTAACATTTTCTCATATGGATGGATTTCATTTTCCCCCCATAATTCATTGCAGAGGAAGGAAAACTCCCAAGGAGATCCATCTGCAGCACAGGAAATCCCTTTTCCAGGGGTTGCTTGTGCCCTGTTTACAGGTGAGAAATGAAGGTCCAAAGAAAGGGTCAAAGTCTTGCAATTAATTCCCCCAGAAATAAGTCACAAATTTCCTATTTTTGCTGATGAATCATCTCTGGATTTGGTCATAAACCAAGCAGGAAAAGTTATTTTATTTCCCTAAGAACAGCTGGAGCCAATAGAAATTTTGAAGTATCTCTATTTTATTTATTTCTGCTCTGTGATTTGGCCCTAAATAACACTTTTTAACCTCTTTGTATGAGACTGGAGTTTATTTCAGAGAAGGGAGGAGTAAAGAAGGAATATCAGGTGAGAGATTTTTGGGATTTCAGCCACAGTCAGGATCAGGACAGGCCCTGATCTCTCCAGGAGGTGACAATCCTTGCTGTGATTGACACCTTGACTCAGCATAGTTTAGTTAAAACTGCAAAAAGAAATAAAAAGAAATAAAATCTTCCTGTATATTTACAAATATCCACACTAGGAATTACTCAGGAATATCTGAGTTAATGCCTTGGCTTAGCAGGAAATCCCTCTCAGGGCATCTTTGCCACAGCCATTAAAACAGCAAGGAAACAGCACAGTGACCCAGGACTAAAAGGGGTTTATTTTAGAGAGGTGACTGCTCACAGCAGGGCTGACCTCAGTCACTCTTTCCTTTGTCACCTTTGCAGAGCAAACAGAACCCTCCTTGCCCAAATTCCTGAGAGGAAAGGGGTCAGTTTGTCTGAAACCCCCCTCCCTCAGCCCCAGGTACCTCTGCAGTCACTGTCACACCTGTACAGCTCAGGCTGCCCATGGCTGCGTGCGAGGCATCGTCACCAGACCAAGCATTTCTAATTCCCACAAGTCTGGCCTTGCAGCTGAGTTTGCCTCTGCAGCAGCGACTTCTCCAGGCTGCCTGGAGCCTGGGGAAGGGCAGAGATGCTCCTGAGGACCAGACCCTCCCTTCCCTGGGTGTCCATCCCATCCCTGGGTGTCCATCCCTGCCCTGGGTGTCCATCCCTGCCCTGGGTGTCCATCCCTGCTCTGGGTGTCCATCCCTGCCCTGGGTCCCGTTCCCAGCAACCCGAGCCCGTCCCGCTCGGGAGGTGACCCAGGAGTGTCGGGCCAGTTCCTGCTCCAGCTCCCAGCCAAGGCAGCCCCCGTGGAGCTGCAGAGGGGAGGGCAGAGCCCTTGTCCCACCTCGGCGTCCTCCAGCCCCAAGGGGTGACCCGGGGACACCTGTGCTGTCCCCACGGAAGCCAGCCCAGCCGCGGGTCCTGCTGCCTTGGGCACACACGGACACAGCTTTTCCGCTTCCCTGCCTGTTGCTGGGCATTCCCTCCTCCATCCCCGCGCCCAGCGCCAGGCCGGGGGCACGGAGGGACCCCCAGCTCCCGCAGCCCCCCAGCCCCCGGGTCCCCACTCACCGCGGGGCTGCGGCGGGGCCCCGCAGGCGCTGGGGCTGTGCAGGAGCAGCAGCAGCGAGAGCAGCAGGGCACAGCAAATCCCGGCCATGGCTGTGCCGGGGCCGCGAGTGCGGGCCGGAGGGCTGGCCCCGAGTATTAACCTGCCCTTCTGCCGAGGCTCCGAGCCAGCCCCTGACACGCCGGGGCCGGGGGGGCAGCGAGGGGAGAGGGGCAGGAGGAAGGAGCAGGAGGAGATGCTGCTCCGGGGTGGGGAGGGGGCGATGCCCGGCCCTGCCCTGCCGGCCCCCAGCCCCCCACAATGGCCCCATTGCTGCCGGGGGCACGGGCAGCTACCAAGGGCCCCGGAGCGGGGGAAGGTGCGGAATGAGGGGAATGAGGGGCTGGAACAGCGGCACCAGAACAGTGGCACTAGTGAGAGCAGCCCCGGGGAGCCGGGGCGGGGCTGCCCATCCGCGGCTGCTGCCCGCGGAGCCGGGGCCGGGGGTGCCGGGGAGGGGACAGCGCCGGCGCCACACGGGTCCCTCTCGGTCCCCACCGTGCCAAGGGCAGGGCTGGAGATGCCTGTAGGATCCGTGCCTTGGGTGAAGGCTCAGAGCAGCCGCGGAGACAGGCACGGGAAAGCGGAGGGTGCCGGGGTCGTGTCCGTGCCCGGCAGAGCCCGGGGAAAGGGGACAGCGCCGGCGTCACACGGGTCCCTCTCAGTCCCCACCGTGCCAAGCCCAGGACAGCGCCCTGTGGGCTCGGGGGCTTTGCTGCCCTCAGAGCAGCAGCAGAGGAGCGGCGCAGGAAAGCGGAGCAGGGTCTGGGAGCGCGGGTGAAAGCCCGGGATGCAGAAGAACTTTCCTGCAGGGAACGGGCGCTCCTCTGTGCGTCTGAGCCCCTGTGCGCAGAGCAGAGAGGGCTCCCGAAGCCAAAACAGATGCACAGGAGAGGCTGGGGACTGACAGGAGAGGCTCGGGACGGACAGGAGAGGCTGGGGACGGACAGGAGAGGTTCGGGACGGACAGGAGAGGTTCGGGACGGACAGACAGACAGACAGCTGCGGGGCCTGACTGGGGTGGCAGTGCAGCGTTCAGCTCCGTACACATGAGGGAGATGCAGCTCCTGCTAGAACACCCCGCAGTCTCAATCAGCCACCAAGGCTCAGGGTGCTGCAAATGAGGCGAAATCCGATGTTTCCTTTGTGGATGAGCAGCAGGAAGATTCGGTAGCAGGGGGAGAGAGATTTAATGATGGCTTTGTCACAAAGCAGTGCATCTTTTTCTGGTTTTTTTAACGACTGTTCTACACTGCTGTCACTTGATTAAAGCCCTTCTCCTGCATGGATTAGGTTCTGCTCACCTTTCCCAGCAGCACATCCTTGCATCCCTCATCCATTTAATCTGCATTGTGTGAGTGCAGGGCCATGCAAAGCACCTTTAACTCAAAGCCCACTTTTTCTTCCCGCATCCAGAGTCTCTTTTTCCTCCAAAAGCTCTTCAGCAGCCTGGGAGTTCCTGAGGAGAAGAGCTCTTTGATGAGGGGAAAAAAGCACCTGTCCTTACTGAAGCTCCCAGGCTCCTCTTAACTCTTTAACATTAAAAATATTAATTAAAATACTAAAATCTGGCAATGTTCTCATGCAAAATCAGCATGGATTTGTCCCACTGTCTTCCCACAGCATCAATCCCAGGCTTTCAGCCAGCTCTGGAGCTGACAGCTCTGGGGATTTTCAGTCAGGAGGAGGAAATGCTCCGGGTGAGGGATGGAGCAGCTCTGCCATGAGGAAAGGGTGGCAGGATTGGGATTGTTCAGCCTGGAGAGGGGAAGATTTGGGGCGACCTCACCGAGAGCTTCCAGTGCCTGAAGGAGCTGCAGGAAAGATGGAGAAAGACCTTGGACAAAGGCTGGAGGGACAGGAACCAGGGAATGGCTGTAAACTGAAAAAGAGTAGGATTATTTGGGATATTGGGCAGGAATTCTTCCTTGTGAGGTTGGGGAGGGGCTGGGCTGGAATTGCCAGAGCAGCTGGGGCTGCCCCTGGATCCCTGGCAGTGCTGGAGCACCTGGGACAGTGGGAGGTGTCCCTGGGAGTGGCACTGGGTGGAATGGGATAGGATTTAAGGTCCCTTCCACCCCTTTCCCTTCCTCTGTGGATGCTTTCATGGATATATTTATAAAATCACGGATTTCAGGCAGTGCAAACACATCCCTCCCCTCCTGTGTTCACACACACAGAGTTTGCTCCCCAAATACATAAAACTGCCCCCATCCATTTATGACCAGCAGAGCCCAGAGTGAAATAAAAGCCTGAAATTTGGGAGATTTTGCCCTGGACCCGTCTGGGCTGGGGTTTCTCCTGTTTTCCTGCCCTGCACACAAGGATCTCTTGGTGCAGACAGTACTTGCTCCCCATGAATGGGGATCATTCAGAGCCCTACATAAATGAAGCCTCTATGGCTGTTCTTGCAGGGAAAATATAAAGTTGCTCTGTGTCATTCTGCTGTTAATTAGCAAAGATAAATACATTTCAGGTGGATATTTTCACCAGCAGGGCTTGTGGCACACAAGCAGCATTAAAGCCTTGAAAAGAGGGCGAGAGGCAAAGGTGTTCTGGGAGCTCTGGGGCTGCATTGATGCCTCTGGAAAAGCAGTGTTTATTTTTAAAATATGAAACATCATTTCTCCTCAGGCCCGCAAGAAGGAGAACACTGGAGTCAATATTTCAGGAGGAAAATATGCATTTTGAGCTCTTCCCCAGCCTGCCTGCCATGTAAACACACGAGCTGTGAATGGCCCGTGCTGGCCCCAGCATGGCCCTGCTCCTGTTGTGGCCTTCACGAGTCCTGGCACAGGAGGCCTTGCCTCTCCTCCAACACCCTCAAATCCATGGATCCTGACTCCAAAAATGCTGCTTTAAAACACCAAATCCACACTTCCCTTCCACTGATGGAGATACGGAAAATTTTGGTCCCACCTTGCTCCTGCTGAAGGCAAAAGGTTCAGAGTCCCCCATGCTGGGCATTGGTGAGGTCACACCTCGAATTTTGGGGGCAGATTTGAAAAAGAGGGACCTGGATTGGCTGGAGTGAGTCCAGGGAAGGGAAAAGAGCTGGGAAAGGGCTGGAGAATTGCTGAGGGAGCTGGGAAGGGGCTCAGGCTGGAGCAAAGGAGGCTCAGGGGCCCTTGTGGCTCTGCACAGCTCCTGGCAGGAGGGGACAGCCGGGGGGATTTGGGATCTGCTCCCAGGGAACAGGGACAGGAGCAGAGGGAACGGCCTCAGGCTGGGCCAGGGCAGGCTCAGGGTGGATTTTGGGAACATTTTCTCAGTGAAGGGGTTGTGAAGCATTGGCTCAGGTGGAATCAAGGATGTGGTGGAGTCCCCGTCCCTGGAATGTCCTAAGAGGGTGTGGAGGTGGCCCTTGGGGACGTGGTCAGTAGCGGCCGTGGTGGGGCTGGGTGACAGAAGGACTTGGTGATCCCAGAGGTCCTTTCCAGCCTGAGGAATTTTGGGATTCCAAGACTCCAACGTGAGCTTGGGAGCTGCAGTTTGTCCTGCCCAGTGCTGACAACTGGGAATCATCATCTGCACCACGGCAGGAGAGAGCTGTGGCTTTCCTTCGCTTTCAAAGCTCTGCAAGATTCCTCAAATTCCTCATGGCTTCCTTGTTGTTCTTGTTCTCCTCTTTGGATCCTCTGTTTTTTTCCAGACAAATTTTCTGGTTTGAAAATCCTGGTTTCCCAATTCCCTGTGCCAATCCCACTCTGCTGGATGCTTTCACCTTTAAAGTGCCCAATCTGCCAGCCAGGAACAGGGACAGCGAAGCCCAGCTTAAGGACAAATGCTGAAAGTACTAAAATGAGAACAGCAAAGCAAAATTAAAGCTGAGAGAGGTGGCAACTCCTCATTTGTCATCACCCAAATAAATCTGATGGAAGAAATGATGCAAATGCAGATCTTCCTCCATCCCAGCCCTTCCCAGGAATGCTGATCAGCTGGGAAAAGCCAGGAAAAACAGCACTGGATTTTCCATGGCACTGACAGTTCTTGCTCAGAGGCGGCATCGCGCTCGTGCCGTTCGTTCTGCTCGAGTTTTGGTTCAAAACTGCATTTTAGCTTGGGGGTTCCATATTTCCAATAAACACCCCCCTGACTGCATTTAATATCTCGCTATAGATTTCACCCTGCAGCGAGCCCAGGTGTCAAAATCAAAATGCAGCAGCAGTGCCTGAGGCACTGCCAAGGAAGAGACCCAGAAAAAAATGCAAAGGTTTTCTGGGGGGGAAAGAAGGAAATCAGGGATCTCAAGATATTCCCAAACTTCCAGTGGAGCTCCAGCAGATGGCAGGATAAGGAAATCACCTCAAGTTGGGCCAGGAGAGGTTTTGAATGTGTATTAAGAAAAATTTCATCATGAAAAGGGTGGTCAGGAAATGGCACAGGCTGCCCAGGGCAATGATGGAGCCAAATCCCTAGAACTGCTCAAAAAAATGTGGATTGGGCACTTTAGGAAGTAGTTTCATGGTCACCATGGTTGGACATGAGCATCTTTAAAGGTTTTTTCCAACCTTAACAATTCCCTGAGTTACATTCTGGATTTTTCTTTATTTTGTGGTAGCCCTGGACCAGAAATTCTTCTCTAAAGAGATCTGGAGAGTGCCTGAGTCCCACAGATGAGGCAGAATAAAAAGGCTGGGAAGGGAGCAGCAGCCAAACTCTGAGTTGTTTGCTGTTGGCTTCTATTTCATTCTAAACAAACCCAGAGGTTGTAGTAAACACAGCTCTGCTGCCCTCCAGCCTCCAGAAAGCTCCAAGGCTTTACAAAATGCTCCGTAATTTCTGCCTATTTCTGGCTTCCTTTGATGTTCCAGGTGAGTGTTCCAAGCTGGATTGGCAGCTCCACTTTTCACCCCGCAGAGAAATGATGACAAAAGCGCCAATTCTTGTGTTGCCAATTCTAATATTTTCTAATATTTTCTAATATTCTAATTGTGCGCCAATTCTAATATTTCTATTTAGGCTTGAGGGGTAGAGGGACCCCTCCCAACCTCCTGCATCCCCATTTCCCACCCTGGCAACGAGGAATTACAGCAGTGGGGGCAGAGCAAAGCATCCAACAAATGATGCAAAGGAAAGGCTGGGGAGGCAGGAGTGGCTTTGAAAATAACCCCTGCACCGAGCCAGGATCAAAGGAATTTCTGTTTATCCTTCCAGCTGCAAAGATCTGGCAAACATCCCTGGGGCTGCTGCTGGAAATAGCAAATGCTGTTTATGGCTGGGCCTTGTTTGTGTGTTTTATGGGTCACACTTATTTCACAGGGATCATTTTTTGTTTGTTCCCCATGCCCACACCTTCCCCTGGGACTGAGCTGTCTCCTGGGCACAGTTCCTGCCTCTCCTGCTGACCACCTGCAAGGCTCCACTCCTCCATCCATGCCTGGATTTCTCCACCTGTGCAATTCCTCAGTTCTGGCCTGGCCCAGGAGTCCCTGAGGTCGTTTCTGTGCTAGAAATGGCTGGGATGGCTCGACAACTTTGTGCAGTTCTGGGTGTCACAACAGAAAAAAGGTCTAAAGGTGTTAGAGAGCAACCAAGAAGGGACACAGAGATGGGGAAGGGTCTGGAGGGGCAGCTGAGGGCACTGGGTGTGCCCAGAGCTCACCCAGGGCAGAGCTCAGGGATCTGCAGCTCCTCCCGAGGGGCAGCTCCAACCCCTGCTCTGGGGCAGGGACAGCGCCCAGGGAGCGGCTGGAGCTGGGCCAGGGCAGGCTCAGGCTGCAGAGCAGGGAAAGGTTCTTCCCCCAGAGGGGCTGGCACTGCCCAGGCTCCCCAGGGAATGGGCACGGCCCCGAGGCTGCCAGAGCTGCAGGGCCTGGGTTGGATCCATGATCCTGTGGCTCCTTCCAGCTGAGGATATTCCACAGTTTGATGGTTCTGTGGAAGAACAGCAGGATAAGATTTACCAGTTGTAAATGTGGTCACTGTGTGGGCAGCTCCTTTTCTCCAAGGTGGATGACCCAAACCACCTGATGGATCACGGCAAGGCCCCAGGAATGAGAGAATCCCAGAATTCTGGGATAGTTTGGGCCAGAAGGGATATTAAAACCCATCCAATGCCACCTCCTGCCATGGGTAGGGTCACCTTCCACCAGCCCAGGTTGCTCCAAGCCCATCCAAAATCACTGTAAAATACTTCCATTGGCAGGAATCTTCCACAAAATCCCCTTTTCCACTGGAGCTTTGGCTGGGTGGAAAAAGCTATAGGCAGCCAGGGAATTTAATGGTCATCCCTGTAGTCCAGGAACATCTCAGACTCCAGGAGATGTTGTTGGTTCAGTCAAAACTCTCTCACTTATCTGTGCTGCCAGTGCAGAGATCCTCAACTCAATTATCAGCTCGATCCTCCCTCTCCACCAGAGAACTGCTGCTCATTTCTCCTCTTCACTGACCCAAATCAAGCATGGAGCGGCGCTGAGGTCTTTGTGTGAACTGAGGGAACATCAATAAATCAGTTTGGAGAAGCCAAACCAGAATAACAGGGGCATTTAAAAGGTCTTTTCTCAGTCTCAAGCCCAGCGCTGGCGGGGCCGTGGTGGGGCTCTGGGCTCAGTTTGTGTTGGCCGAGCCCTGTGGTGTTTCAGAAACCCAACCCCACGTCCTGTCTCGAGCTCAGCCCTGGCCTGGCTGGGAACTCACAAAAAATCCTTCATTTTATCAGGTTTGGGGGTTTGGAGGCTCTCACACAGAACTGGGATGTGGGAACGCTGAGCCCTGGAGGGAAAGCTCTGCCCCAGGCAGGAGTTGGGCTGGCTTTCTTAGAGCCAGGCTCAGTTAGACCAGGTGTGAACCCACACTGAAATCAAGCCTAGCTCTGCCAGACACGTCCTGCCCATGTTTTAGCAACTGCAGCTCTATTATCAAAGTCAATTGTTATAAATATAATATTGGCTTTTTGCAAAATATTAGAATGATTGTTACATATATATATTGACACCCTCAGAAACCAGACTCACAGTTTGGAAGCCATTAACATTTTTATTTTAATTGAAACCCGTCTTCCAAGTCACATAAAAGCACAGAAGAATGCACCCACTCAGGTATGAAATGGAGAGCCACGCTGGGCTGGATATTCTGGGTCGCCGTGGATCATCACAAACAGGCAGGGTGAGAGCTGCAATTCCTGGGGGATTTTTGGCTGATTTTCTGTAGGAATTCTGGCTGTTGGAGCTGCAGGGCTTGATTATCCCAGAGAAAATTCCTTCCCTGTTCATTCTCTAATCCCACTTCCCAAAGGTCTTGGTGCTGGGCCAGAGGAGAAGCCCTATCCTGGTGGCACAGAGCAAAGCTGGCAGGGCTTAGCCCTGCACCCACAGCAGCCAAATCCCAGATTCCAGGGATTCCAGGGGTGGGAACCACAGCCAGAGTGAGGAAATTGAGGTGCCAGAGCAGGACAAGACTCCCAGCAGTTCCCTGGCAGGATCTGGCTAGGAAAAGCTGGGAACTGCTCTGGAGTGGGGACTGGGACCCTGCAGGGAGGGGAGAGGCAGCAGCAGCGCTCGGGGTCACCTCTCCCCTGGGTTGGGCTCAGACGGTCCCATAGGGAGGAGGAGAATCCTTGGAAGGCATTTCCAGGGCTTCTTCATAGGATGGCAGCACGGCCTGGAAGAGATCAAAGGCTGTGGGATCACAGGGATCCATCCTGGAGGGTTTCTCTGCTTCAAAGCAGGCACAAAGAACACATGGGGCTTAGGGCACAAAGCAGGAATCCAGCAGAGCTGGGGGCAGCAGGGCTGGGATCCACCTTGTGCTGGTGCCATTCCCTGGACAAAAAATGGCCCAAGGCTCCTGGAGGAGCAGAATCCCAGCCTCATTCCCAAGGAACGCTGAGGAAGTCTGCAGAGGGCACAGCTGGAGCACCACAGCTGGCAAGAGAGAGCTCAGCAGATTTGCCAGGATAAAAGCCAAGCCTCAGCATTCCATACCCTTCCATACCCT